>UELV01175942.1:0-12658 GCA_900490015.1 Megastigmus stigmatizans | reverse complement strand
CAACTACTTCGTAAACGCCGCCGTAGAAGATGAGTTTGATCTCACGACCACGGCAGGAACAGGACGAATACAGGCAACAAATATGGCAACCGCGGCAGAGCAACAAATGACTACCATCGCAGATAGCCACAATTTACAAAATGCCCTTATTGAGGTACGAAACTTTGACAGCATTAGCATGCCACTTAAGGACTTCATCCAGGACATTCGGAACGGCGAAATTTTCCTTACACCAGAACAGAAAACTGCAAAGCCCTCCTAGGAAGACTAAAAGGAATGGCACGGGATAGAAAATATGGTAAAACCATTAACACCATTGACGAGCTTATAGCACACCTCAAAAACCGATTCGCCCCAGGAAATAACCAACGGCCTAAGTATGAAGCAAGGAGACACAGCCGGAGATTTTCACGACGAATTGAATATCTTACTTAGCGGAGCTAAAAACTCTTTGAAGGAAAAGTCCCCCGACGCGAGTACCGAAACTCTCTGACTAATGATGACCCCACTAACCCACAAACCCACTAACCAACATAGCCATTAATGTTTTCATACGCGGTTTACACCCGGATATAGCGAGACAAGAACACGCAAGACAACCAGACATCCTTCAGAAAGCATATGAAGAGACAGTAAGAATAAAAATCAGGATGGAAGCAAGAATAATTCCAGACCTCGAAGCCAGTCGCCCCTGAATGCATATCGAGCTCCGCCGCGACGGGAAGGAGATTACCCATAAAACCGCAATTATTATCGACGAGAACAGTCACCGCAGCGACGGCATAGGGATTATTCATAGGGCCACTATAATTGGAGGCGAGAACAATCACCGGGACCACAGAATAGGGACAACTCCCGGTACGATAATCACGCGGACCGACAGTATCAAAGATACGAACTAAACCGCCAATATTACGACCAATCCAGCCGTTACAACAATCGTTCGAGCAACGAAAAATCAACCGATGACCCTAATTGACGTTGCAATACTAGTAATTGCAATTACAGATACCTACGTCAAAATGACGGACGAATCAATTACTCCTATAAACCGGAGCCTTTCCGACGCGAAGAAGAACCCGACGTCAACCAGTCTTGAGCCAAAGATAACAACCAGGATTTACACTCCTATCGAGCTCGTCGCGAATCCCCGATGGCCAGCCCAGACCAGACATCAACACCACCAAACCGAACTCGACAGGTCCTAGCAATACTGGACCAAACGAGGTCCTTATTACGGAATGTGGAGGAAGTGGAGAAAGCCATGAACCAGATAATCATCCAACGGCAGTAGCTTTCAAGGTACCTGAAGGAAGATGGCCCATGTTAATCTTTAAGGTCGGCACTGAAGCTTCAGTGAGACTTATCAAATTGGGTTCCCGAGCGATAACCGTACTAATCGATACAAACGACCCAGGCGAACTGGAAGGAATTACTCCAAACACACTGAAAACTTTAAGGATCACCCTCCTCAACATCAAGCAAAAGAAAAGCCCATTCCAAGTAGTGCCAAATGATTTCCCTATTATACATGACGGTATTTTAGGCAGAGATTATATGAAGGGCGAAAAGGCAGTCATCTCCTGTCATTATGAAACACTAATGATATCAGGAGATGTAATAAATCCAATCCCCTTCATGACTCGAGAACATTTATTCTTCCACGGAAAAAGAGTTACCCACTAAACCAACCCGAGGAATTTTGTCAACCAAAGACGAGAATACGAATTGCAAGATACCTTTATGTCCGACCTTCAATGTGAATCCGAAAACTTGACAGAATACCCGACCAAACCAAATAATGTCCATCGACAATACACCCTGAAAGCAAGAAGTAAGCAATTAATAGAAATCGACTTGAAAAACGACGACTTACCAGAATGATACCTTCCCCGAATAGACGTGAGAAATAAAGACATTTTCATCGGAGAGAGCCTGGTTATAAATCACCACCGCACCTGCAAAATTTTCGCCATCAACACATTAGAGGATGACACCACCATCGAAATAGATCCAATGGAATTAATCCCCTTCGAATACGCCCTTCCTGATTTCGATCAATATAGCGAGACAGATGACGAAAATCCTGGCAGTCCGATACTCGAGAAAACAAAGAGTATTACCCTGCTAAAGGAATTACTAAAACTAGATCACTTCAATGAAGAAGAAAGAGGAAGCATAGACAGACTTATTGACGAATTTCACGACACCTTCCTAATACCAGGTGATTCATTACCACACACTAATTTGGTAAACCATCGCATACCTACCACCGATGATACGCCAATACATACCAAATAGTACCGCTATCCAATGATACACAAACAAATCATTGAAGAAACAGTCGCGAACGGATTAAAAAATGGAACAATAGAACCTTCAAATAGCCCCGCCAATAACCCTGTATGGATTGTCGCCAAAAGAAACAATAGTCAAGGACGACCAAGATGGAGAATGGTCATCGACTTTCGCGAACGAAACAAGAAAACCACAGGGGATGCCTACCCATTACCTACTTTCGCAGACATTCTAGATCAATTAGGCAGAGCGACCTACTTCTCCACCTTCGACCTCGCCTAAGGATTCCACCAAATACCTATGAACTCCGACGACAAATGGTAAACCGCATTCAGCACACCAAACAGACATTACCACTATAACCGAATGCCGTTCAGGCTGAAAACAGCCCCTGCCATGTTTCAAAGACTAATGGACATAGTATTACGCGGTTAACAAAACGTCGAAATGCTAGTATACCTGGATGTCGTAGTAATTTACGCCAAAGACCTGCATGAACATGAACCGAAAGTAAAGAAGTTATTCGCCAGATTGAGAAATACAAATTTGGTACTTCAACCAGATAAAATCGAGTTTCTAAGAAAAGATGTAGCCTTCCTGGGACACGTAATGAGTGACAAGGTATTAGAACCAGACCCAAAGAAACTGTCTGCAGTAGAAAACTTCCCGAGACCGAAAAATGAGAAAAATATCGTTCAATGTTTAGGCCTCGCTGGCTACTACCGGCGATTTATAGAGAATTTTTCAAAAATTGCCAAACCACTCTCCGACCTATTAAAAAAGGAACAATCGTTCGAGTGGGGCCCATCGTAGCAAGCAGGCTTTGATAACCTCAAAATGTGCCTTTGTAGCGACCCCATCCTCCAATTCCTGGACTTCACCAAAAATTTCACCCTAACCGCCGATGCCTCCGACTATGCTATTGGAGCAGTGCTCAGTAAAGAAAAGGAAGGTTTTGACCACCCCGTGGCCTACCTATCCCAGATCTTGAACAAAGCGGAACAAAATTACAGCACCAACGAGAAAGGATGCTTAGCCGTTCTATACGCCATGCATCAACTCCGACCCTACCTACTAGGATGAACAGCTTAATTGGATGCATAACCGTACCGATCCTGGTCAGAGACTCATGAGATGGATGGTCAAATTCACCGGTTATCACTACATCTTTAAATACAAACCCGCAAGACATGCCCGAAGAAAATTACCAGCCTACGGAAGAGGAGATTAACTCCAACCTCCCCGACCTAAAAATATTGAAAAAGGACCTCAAAAGGGAGCTAAATGGCAGGCGCCTCGACCTAGAGCTAACACTCTAGGAGGGGACCTAACAACAGCTCTGTCCCGAAGAAGGCCGAAAGGTTCAAACTAATAAGGACATGCCAAATTTGGAACATAGTGTAATAGCTCACCGCACCCAAGCTAAAATTCTCAAACCAGACACCCCACCCGCCAGCACATCTGGCTTACCCCGAAAGCCCACTGCAGTAAAACTAAAGGTAACTAAACCAATTACATTGGACACCAAACCCAAAATCCCAGCTCAGAATGAATCAAAACTGGCAACTAATGAGTCAACGAAATCTGATAACAGCACCTCCGACCAGAGAGATAAACGCCACTCTATCTCGATGGGGTCAATGGTGTCATCAACCGGAATTACTGATCAAGACGAACCACCCAACGATTCTTCGGACAACCAACCATCGATTGCCGACCCAAGAACCAGCGCAATAAAGGTCGAATTGACCGAAAAACAACTACCGGATAATCGACGCCAAAGCGAACCCAGATCGATAGAAACTGAGATATCAACCGCTCCTAATAGCTTCAGCGACGCAGAAAGCGAAGTCGATACCGCCGCCCCCAACGCAACAAAGCCGAATTCCCCACTGACCAAACAAACCCTCCAGCAATCCATCGACAAATTTAATCAAAGCTTAGCCAATCGCAGCGAAACCACCTTTGCCTAATATGATTCCACCGACGACGAATACGAGGACGGCGAGGTACCCGAACTCCCAATCCGAATATCAGAGGGGGAGGAAGTAGATGAAATCACTCGATCAGTCCTCGACGAAATGGATAGCTACGATCCTATATACCCAGGCGATACCGAACTGGAAGCCCGAATCGAAAAACTGGTAAAACAAGCGGAAGCCAAAACACACCTAGCCGTAGCAGAAGCTCAAGCTAGAGCTCAACCTCAAGCCGATGCATCCCAGAAGCAACAGTGAGGCGAACGAAACTGAAAACTTAACTCACAACTAAGCGCAACCAACACCAAATTTAACGTTAAGTTTTCCGACCTCAATAAAATCCAGGAATGCAGCTTGGAAAATGACACGCCGATACAACTAGAATTCAGTCAACCACCAACTGACGAATCACCATTTACGACCTTTTAACCAATACTCCGACAATAGCCAAAGAACAGCCAGTCCAACTGATTCAGAATCTTCAACAGATCTAAACCATATAGGTATTCCCACAGTTTTAAAGAACAATGTAATGTTAGCACGAGAATGCCTGACTTACAAGAGAGATAATCTTGTACACTTCTCATTTCGAGACTGCGAACCAGCCACTGCTATCATCCGACTTCTTACCGAAATCGGAGCAATAAACCTGCTCCACCTCAAACAGAAATGACCAAGACTAGGAAAAATTATAACCAGCTCTTACAAAAACCACAACGTCTTCTCGCTAATAATAAAGGAAAAATCTAACCCAATAACCCCATTAATATCAACGTGTTGAAGGCCACCTTACACAATCTTAAAACAGTCCTACTCAGGAAAAACTTAAGTAGCTTCCGAATTTCAAGAAGGGGAGAACTCTCCGACACACTAGAAACAGGTCTCTTAACTGAGATACTATTTCATACGTTTAATCTCACCCCTATCAAAGTAACCATATGTTATGGCAAAGTTGAATTACCCGACAAACCAGAACGACGAAAAATATTCTCCCACTTACACGACAGCTTGATCGGCGGACATAAGGATATAAATCAGACTTACCAAAAGATCCTTGAAAGATACTATTGGTCAGGCATGAGAAATGACATCCTAGACTTCGTACGAACATGCACCAGCTGCCAAGAAAAGGAAATCGAAAGAACAAAAACCAAGGAACCCATGATTATTACCGACACACCAATTGACGCTTTTTACAAAGTATCAATTGATACAGTAGAAAAGCTGAAAACTAAGCCACGAGGTAATTGTCACTTACTGATGATGCAATGCAATCTAACCAAGTACCTTATTACCGTACCAATCCTAAATCTAAGAGCAACCACTATCGCAGATGTACTAGCTAAACATCTGATATGCCATTTTGGAGCCCCCAGAGCAATCCCCTCTGACCGAGGAAATCGTACAAAAAATTTTAGATATATTCAAAATTAATCAATTAACCACTTCAGGCTACAAACCGCAAACCAACGGATCACTTGAGAGAAGCCACACACCACTAATCGACTTCATTCGGAACTATTCCAAATCATTCGATGACTGGGATCACCTAGCCCACTTTTCCACCTTTACGTACAACACCAGCGTACACACCGCGACTAAATTTTCTCCGTTCGAATTAGTATTCGAACGCGTCGCACGATTTCCTATGCACATACCCAGCGACGAAAAATTAAGAACCTATAACATCTATTTACACGATTTGATTTACGACTAGAAGAAATGCGCGTGCAAGCCGGTCAAAGCTAAATTAAAGCGAAACTTAAATCAAAAGAACGTTAGAATAAAAAATCAAAACCCCTAAACGCAAACATTGGCGATTACGCTTTCATTCTGAACGAACCTCGAAATCGTAAATCCGACAGTTATTACAATAATCCCTTAAAAATCGTAGAAATTTCAGGACGAAGCAATGTCGTTCTCCTGCTATCTAATGGAAAAACAGTACGCAAACATATGGACAAACTAAAAATTGCTCACTCCAGACCTAAAGACTCGGATTAACTTAGCCGAAATTTTACAGAACAAGGAACAAACATAAGGCCAATTCTACAGTGGTAAATCTTGACAACCAAAAACCAATAGTTCCACATATTAATCACGGTACCCCTGATAACCAACCCATTCCCACACATAACATTCATAATAAAACCATACCGGAATTATCTACTAACACTAACCATGTGCTAATCGCAAAACACAAGTTACAGGTACCACTCATAAAAAGAAAGAGGAAGAAATTTCGTTAGCACGGTACGAATCACCGACGTGAATCAACAACTATCGAAACAAAAAAAAAAGGGGCTACACCCTGCAGTACGATAAGCACGACCATGGTTCACACCACAACAAAATCGTACAGACGGCCACAAGAGACCACATCAGTAGAAAATTCATGACCGTGACATCTGCATCGTTCCCAATATACCATTCACCCCCATTATCACAACCATAAACCAACCTGTCCCCATACATCACAGCCATACACCATTATTTCACGAACACACAAACTCTATGTTCTTTTGTCTGATTAGGCCCGAGACGAAGAAATTCATTCAACAATAGCCCGAATAGCATCAAAGGGTAAAGCGTCAAACCACCATGACATACAGTGTCATGTTCCTACACCAGCACGCGACTGACCTCATGTAATCAACACAACAGTTATCATCGACAGCCTAACAACACCAGTGTACACCGCTATTCATCACTTACAAAAAAAATTCGAAATTCATGCGCCCAACAAACTTATACGCTCCAAAATCATGTACACACGCAACTCCGAAACTACTGTCCCAGCCGAAACGACGTATTAATTTGTATATGGGCTTCCCGACGATCTGACCAGACTCGCTTTTCGCTCTCTTTTCGCCGCCCCCTCGAGACATTAAACAAAGCCGCATTATCGGGACGATAAAAGTTCTAAGAAGGGAAGGGTGTTACGTTCCATAAAATAAAATTTAAATTCAATTCAATAAAATTAAACAAACATTTCTATAAACACTAACCCAATTTAATAAGAATATAATAATCTTCAAATATCTAAAATCTATATCTAAAATCTAGAAACCATCCGACTAAACCAATGGAAAATCTCTAAAGAATAAAAACTAATAACTCTCACATTAAAACATGCGTACCGGACAGAACGAACGGCCCCGGCTTAGCGCGCAGCTGGACTCGGTGAACCGGGGGGACAGGCCATCCCTATACCGAACCATTGAGCCGGACTGCATTTTTCCAGTTAACCAGTGCGGGATGTGCCGACTGATAGCCAAGCAGTAGTTGTGATTAGCCGGCCAAGAGAGCCGAACAGTTTCAGATATTTAAGAGATTTACTTTGAAAGATTTAATTGAAAAAATCAGATATTTAAGAGATTTAGCTTGTAAGATTTAATTGAAAGTAATAGATAATTAAGAGATTCAATTTGAAAGATCCATTTAAATTAATTACAAAAAAACTTAATTGTGAAACGGCGAAAACTTACCGATCGAGAAAAATAAAGGAAAAACAAGTACCACAAATCAAAAGAGCATTCTTATTTTCATCACCATCTCTAAAAACGCAAAGGAATAAAATAAGAAGGAGAGAGAGAGAGAGAGAGAGAGAGAGAGAGAGAAGGAGGCTATATTATAATAATTAATAATATAAAATAACCACCAAGGATAATATAAAATAAAGGTCACCAAGGCAGGTGGATCTTTGAATAATTAATAATATAAAATAAGAAGGAAGGAAGATCAAACCACACCAAAAGGTAAAAGTTAAAAGCTTATTAGTTAAGAAGAGGATAGAGAGAGACTAAGTAAGCTGCGCTGCGATTTAAGACGCAGTCGGGCCCGTGCGGGACGAATACTCCGAGTACATTCTATATATAATAAATTTTCAACGATTTTCTGTTGCATATAACGTAACACGAACAGAACATGCAGATTAAATCTGCACGAGAGAGTTGGAACAATCAAATAGATAAGATGATTTAGAATCATTCCATTTACACAATTACCTACGATTCGTCTGTGATAAAAATCAAATTCTATACTCTCCCCTAAAAATAGGAAGTTTCAGAACAGAAGGATTAAATAATATTACATTAAAACAATTTTATTTAAAGAATTATTTATTTTTATAATACATCTGCTATTATGGATTTTCAAAAATAATTAATAAATTTTAAAAGTGTCTTAAAATACTTAAAATATCTTAAAAGTGTGACTGATTGGACTGCGTTATCTCAGAGATCGAATAATTAAGTTAGTTTATTTGCAATAAGAAAGATTATTTATTATACAATAAGATTATGTAACCCTTTAACGCTGGGATCAGCATCTTTTTGCAGATGAAAATCCTCACCAGCCGCACGCGTGAGAGAGATAGATATTTAGATAGATATTTGTTTATTTGTAAATATTTACAAAAAGTATAGCATATATAATTACACATATTTTCCTTTAAAATTACAATAAAATTACATCAAGTCGAGATTATTATTGCACTTACTATGATATCACAGATTTGCTTACTCAGATAAACTACACTATTTACAAATTAGTTTTAAAATATTGCACAAACCTATTACTAATATCACAGCGCGTCACATAAAATACAAACAAACAGAAGTTCCAAAATCAGTCGATATCTATCACATAACAATACATTTTAAAAAACCCGCTTGTGATATTGCGAATTATTTAAAAAGTTACAGGCGAAATAGTAAAACAGTTTTATTCTCTAAATTACGCTAAATTACGGATTTATTACTTTTTCAATAATAACTTTTCAAATCGATATAAAAATAGTTTTACTATTGAAAAATAAGTATATTTTATTGGTTATTACGTTTATATCTATCTAAAATCTCAGAACTATATTCATATATAGATTTAGTAACCAATGTCCCCCAATTCCAAACGTATATGTAATGCTTTTTGAATAATGTACCTATTCCTTTCTAACTGATTCTTTTAGTTACTCCATCCATCTCACAGACGCGGATATGTGCGCGCAGTAATAATATTATTAAATAGTACTAAGCGCATATAGTAAAACTTAGTAATAAATAATAGTATTATGAAATATTACTGTAAGATGCGCGCACATCTGCGTGGGTCCGGGACCCGGGCATTCGTATCTTTGTGAACGCAGCCGATCACAATGTAAACCCTGCTTGTTCCTTCGGCCTTTAGCAATACTAGCTCCACTAGCTTTCCGAAACATTTCACAATGTAGAAACGACTACACGGATTATCTGGGTCAGTATGTCAGTATTGTTAGTAAACAGTATATAGCTATATCGGCTCCGTACATAGCTTTACTGACTGTACTTATTTTATGCATTTTTAAAATATATTTTTTAATTAAATTCGGTTTCCGCGAGTGCAGTTGATTAAAAAAATTTAATTTTAATAAATTAGTGTAGGCTAGGGCGTTTAAAAAATTTTTTGTATAATTTTTTATGAAATTTAGCTTAGGTTAAAAAAATTAAAAGTTTAGATAATAAAAAGTTACAAAGAAATAAGTAACAATGCCACCAAAGAATCAACCCGATAAGAGAGGAAGAATAAATACCAGCAGGAATAACAAGCGGTCATTTGGAAGATCAAAGAAAAGAGAAAAAAGATTCTTTGGCAACAGAGATGACAGCAATGCTCCAGCTCCAAAACGACCAAGATCGTCATCCTCCTCAAGAAAGTTGCAGAGTATCACAACTGATGGCTGCGAAACAAAAAACAGGATCATAGACATCAGCATTCTATATCCTGAGTTAAAAAAGTTCATGTGCTGCAAGAAATGCCATGGAGAAGTGGAAATAACTGAACCAGCTTTTCGAGGACTAGGTTTTAAGATAAACCTCACCTGCTCCAAATGGAAGGAAGAAGCAGCTATGCACTTAAACAAATTAGTTGTTGCAAGAAGCAACGCATTTGAAGTGAACCGTAGAAGCATCATTGCTATGCGTGCACTTGGACATGGTCGTACTGGTCTTGCAACACTCTGTGGAATTATGGATATACCACCACCAGTAGTTCACAGTGCATATGACAAAATCAATGAACAACTGAGTGAAGTGTGTGAATCTGCTGCACTCGGTTCCATTCTGGAGAAAGATCATGGAGGAAAAGAGGATTCTCATCACTGCAAGGATTTTCCAGTATTATTGGCAACAAGACTGGAAAAGTAATTGATGTATCAATCAAAAACAGCTTCTGCGGGGCCTACTCGCTATGGAAAGGAAAAGAAGAGACAACATAATACCTGTGCTGTTAAGATGTGCTGTTAAGTAGTGCTGGTAAGATAGAGGTGGATGGTATATTCGAGATGTTTCAACTCTCAGTGGAAAAGTATAATATGAAGTACCAGCTTTATATTGGTGACGGAGACTCAAAGGTGTTCAGTGCAGTGTCTCAAGCGAAGTCTTATGGAGATGAACTTCTGATTGAAAAAAGAGAATGTATCCCTCTTGTACAGAAGAGGATGAGCACCCGGATTAGAAATTTGAAGAAGGCACTGTCAGGACATAAACTGTCAGATGGTAAAACCATAGGAGGTAAAGGACGTCTAACATCAAAAGTGATTGACCAGCTGACCAGATATTATGGTAATGCTATAAGAGCTCACAGTGATTTAGTGCAAGAGATGTCAAATGCAATTTGGGACACGTATTACCATAAAATATCAACTGATGAAAAGCCACACCATGTATGCCCTGAAGGACATAAAAGTTGGTGCAAGTGGCAAAAAGAAAAGGCTCGAGGAAATTTGAAAAAATTCAAGCATACCAGCAGCATTCCACCTGCAATTATGGAGACAGTGAAACCAGTGTATAAAGATCTCAGAAAAACAGAGCTGTTGATAAGATGTCTTGGAGGTTACACACAAAACAACAATGAGAGTTTTAACAACTCTGTGTGGAAACTTCAACAATGGAGTTCGTGGCTTTCTCAAAGTCATGGAAAGTTTTGACATTCAACCTGAACAATCTGCCATTGAATGGGTAAGGACTGGTGATGAGAAGCGACTGTTTCATGCGGAGAGAAGGACCCTTTCCAGTACATTGGAATCTCTAAGGGCAAGAAGAAATGAAAGACATCAGTTAGAAGACTCTTATGGAGCAGGCGCATATTAAATTATGTATGTACATAAACTATTTATTTTAATTTTTATTTAAAAAATTTATACAGCCGATTGACAAAAATATAAAAAATACTGTTTTATTTTAATTTTTAATAAATATTATTAGTAAGGCTAAAATTTTATGCAAAAAACTTTTTTAATTATTAAAAATTTTTAAGCGAAAGTTTTTGATGTGAAACATTTAATGCCGCGATACGGGGGGTAAAAGCGCGCCTCTCGAGCGACGCTTCGTCATCGAGCGACCCCTGAAATGAAGCGACGCCTCGTGATCCGTCGGCACTGCTCGGCTCGACTCGGCGGCCCCCACTCTGCTCAAGGTAGCGGACCCCTCTCTGATCCCCTCTCTCTGCGCGCTCTTCTTCGCCAGTCGAGCCCCTCTCTCTTCCGCCGCTTATTCTTATTGGAGACTTACGACAATTACCTCCAGTTCGAGCAACTCCAATCTACAAGCAGCCAAAACAACGGATGGTTGGATCCATGCTGTGGCGAGGACTAAAATTCTTTGAATTAAGTCAAGTAATGCGACAAAATAATGTTATGTTTGCTTCAATTCTCACGAAAATTGGCAGTGGGTCTATCCTAAATGATGATGAATTAGCGGTTATTTTTTACGAAGGAAGAAGTCTCGCGGCCAAACGGTGTTAGATTATTTCATGAAAATGCATCTGTCAACGAATATAACATTACAGTTTTACAACAAGCTGAAAATAAAATAGAATCCATTGCAATAGACGTTATTTCTGGTTGTATTAATCATGAACAGGAAACATTTGTAAGACAAAAGTTGCACAAGATGTCTGTGATCGATACAGGTGGACTACCATATCAAATTAATAGATTAACTACAGTGCAAGGACTGGTCACTAATTTTATGGCATCGACAACGGGATTGACAATATACACTTTAAACTGTCAAAGTCTGAGAAAGCATGCCCCTGATTTGCAGGATTCTATTTGTAAATAAAGTAATTTTCTATTATTGTCTGAAACATGGATTCCTAATGAAGAATCCATTGAACTATCCAATTTCAATTATATTGCTAAATTCAAACGACAAAATGTTAGAGCTGCTGGAGTTGCCATATATCAAAACCAAAATATATCACGCATTACTACATTAAATATAGATTTAACAATACAAAATGCAACGGAAATCCATGCTAGTCATGCACCTATTGGCGATATGTGTGCTTCTCACATTACAATGGATGATGGAAGACAACTTCTCATGGTTGTTGTGTATATT
>UELV01175938.1:0-10624 GCA_900490015.1 Megastigmus stigmatizans | reverse complement strand
TTATGAGTATGTGTATGCTTTCATATATATATCTCTCTCTCTCTCTCTCTCTCTCTCTCTTTCTCTAGCGGATTGCCGGTGCGCAGGCGTCCATGGAGGCTACAGCGAAACTACAGCGGGTTGCAGACGTGCAGGCGCCCTCCTCTTCCCAACTGTACACCTCAACACCAGCTATTGCGAATAGTTTTAATGCGTCTAATGTCTCCGCCGTTAATACCAGCATATCATCAACCCTGGTCGATCTTGTTGGCGCGCAATTTGAACTCCTTGGAAGAACATTGGCCGATTTTCAATTTCGGATTGAGCGGAGGCTTGATGGTATCACTTCAAATTTTCCAGCTGAAACACCAGCAGTCAATCAGCTGGTGAATAAGCTAACTGCACAAGTCTCGACTCTTGAGCGAAAATTAGATACGCAATCGTCCCAGCTGGATGGCCTGCATAATGATCGACTAATGTTGCTTCAGGAAAACTCGGTATTAAAGGATCAAATCAATACGCTTCTGCGCAAGATATCGACCATGGTTGAGGATATCTCTCTCTTGACTAAGCAATCTACTTGTAATAAATTAGCAAATATCGACGAGAATGAACATGGAAATTTAAATTTAAATAATGAGTCGCAGATTTTTGTCTCTTTAGGCTCCACAACAAAATCTGCACCGTCTCGCCGCTCTTGTCGTGAGAGCTGTGTCACGGGTTCCATCGACGGTGATGATTGCTGTGAATTTCTAGTAAATGGAATAATTGATGATGCATCGACGACTATAAATCTTGATAATGTTGCGTTCGCAGTACTTAGCACTGTCCTTCCTACTCTTGAGAGGGAGGAAATCGTTGGTGCTCGGCTCCTGCAGTCTCGAGCGTGAGCGTGGGGCGAGGCGAGAAGCCTGGGAATGGCACGGCATCGCGATCGAGGCGATCGCCGTCTTGCGTAATTCGCCTCAGCAGTAAAAAACGCGTTTTGGACATCCTTCGCAGTAAGCGCGCTTTCACCAACAATTACCTCGCCACCTCCGACGTTAAGTCCTCTCCTCTTGGCTCTGAGTCTGCCAGCCACTTGCCAGCCCGAAGTGTATAGTGAATTCTTGAGCTTAAAGCAATTGGCTTTAAGGCTTGGCTTTAAATACATCTGGCACAGTGGTGGCAGATTTATGGTTAGGAGGAATGGTGGTGAGCACGGGCATAACTTTACCTCCGCTGCAGACTTGCGGGTCATTGTTGATGCGTACTATAGAGGGAATAGGCGCTCTGTTCCTCACTTTCTAGCGGAGGAGGAGAGCTGCCAGCCTAATACTCGTGGCACGGCTGTGGCTACCGGGTGACTGCAGCGGGGAGTTACTGGTGTGGCGAAGGAGAATGGACTGAGAGCGGGCTTTCTCAATGTGAATTCTGTCATAGCTCACATTGCGCAATTCCGTTAATTTCTTAGCGATAATCCATCCTACCATCTTTTCGGAATCGCCGAGTCGTGGCTTGGTCCAGTCGTGGATGATAGACTCATGCAGATCGATGGGTTTAGTGTTTTACATCAGGATCGTAATGTGAATGGTGGTGGTGTTGCGCTTTATATTCATAATGATGATAAAGTTAAAATCCTTGCTAAATCCAATAGCACAAGACCTGGTAAGCCAGGTATTCCTGAATCCATCTTCTGTGAAATTTAAAAGGGTAACACGCCACCAATCCTAGTTGGTGTTATTTATCGACCTCCAAAAATATCTTTTAATTACGATCCTGACTTCCTCAGTTCTCTGAGAGACCTTTGTGGTAATTACAGCCACAAATTGATTATGGGTGATCAGCGATTAGCTGACGAATTCTCAGTTAAGATTATCCAGCACGGCTCGACTCATCATACTGAGACTTCTCACACATGGATTGACTTAAAATTTGTAGACGATAATATCACGGAACTTGACTACGGGAATAATCTGGCGCCCTTTCGCAGCAAGCACATCATTGATGTTAACATTGACATTTACGTTGCGTCTCATCCTAAAGAGACTTTCAGCTTTAGAAGCTATAATAAGATAACCTCGGTTGAACTCAATGAGTTTTTGTGTCGCTGCGATTGGTCGACTTTTTCCACAAATACTTTAGAGTCTGAGTTCGGCGTAAATGGGGCGCTTGAATGTCTGAGCACTAATCTACTGGACGCTATTAATGAACTTGCTCCGTTGAAAACTGTAACTTCTCGTAGAGGAAAAGCTCCATGGATTGGCGCTGGGCTTCAGCTACCCATAGACAAACGCAACGCTACGCATAGATGGTATAAAAGGACCGAGAGTGCCATGCTCCTGGATGAATTTCATCGTTTACGCAACGAGGTTGAGATTCGTATGGATCAAGAGTACCTCCTATCTCGGTATTCAACTTTCTAACGCTCTTGATCAAAGGAAAGATATTTGGAGGGAAATGCGTAATCTCGGCCTCCTGCACAAAAGCAGGGAGGAGCTGCATGGTTTCACCCCGGAGGAGCTGAACTCACACTTTGCGGGTGTGTCCGTCGCGCCCAATGAAAATATAGATAATGTAACGGATATCATACAGTCGGCATCTGATGATGGATTTTCTTTTCAACCAGTTTCCTTTCCAGATGTAGTTCTCGCCATGTCTCATTTTACATCGCAAGCGAGAGGTGCGGATGACATACCGCAGAGTATTGTAGCGAAGTCCCTGCCAGTGTTGGAGAATTATATAGTTCAATTATTCAACTCCTCCTTTGCTCAGGGAGTCTTCCCGAGTACCTGGAAGCAGGCACAGCTAGTGGATTTAAAAAATATTTCAACTCCATCCTCGGTTTCAGACTTTCGTCCTATCGCCCTACTATGTTTTCTTTCCAAGGTGTTTGAGAAGATTGCACATTCCCAAATTACCAGCTATCTCTGCAAAGCGGGCATTCTCGATCCATTTCAGGCAGGGTTCAGACAGCATCACAGTACTCAGACAGCCCTGCTTAAACTAACTGAGGACATACGTTTAGGCATTGATAGAAGGATGATAACCTTGCTGTTGATCTTTGACTTCAGTCTTGGGTTCTCGAGATCCGCACTCCTGTGGATTACATCGCATTTACAAGGCCGCACACAGCGCGACTTATCTAAGGATGGTTGTTTCTTGTTGGTTGAGACCAATTTGGGTGTACTACAGGGGTCGGTGCTCGGGCCTTTGCTCTTCAGTCTGTACATCAATGACCTTAAACACCTTTTTGACCGTGGGGCTGTCAAGCACACGGCAGTCGAGACCTTCAGATTTATCTGCAAGTCTCAATACTGGCAAGACCAAAGCAATTTTATTTGGTTCTAGAAAATATGTTAATGATTTGGTTAAAATGGGATTGTCAGACGTTGATATGAGGAGCGGAGCGCTTGTACCTTCTTCCAACGCCGTCGTGAGCCTCGGTGTTACATTAGATACCGCAGGTCGACTGTATAACTAAGAAAATCAACAAAGCCCTTTACAGCCTGCGATTTATAAGGGCATGTACCACCGAGGCTTTGCGCAGAAGACTGGTTGAATCTCTTGTCTGACCTTATCTTGACTACTGCACTGTAGTTGTTAATTTATTTTGTTTTGTCCCCTATACATCGTTTTTAAATTGTGTGAGTGTATTTATTAGAGTGAATGGGTGAATGTGTGCAATGAGTGAATGTTTAAATTTTAGAATACAATTGACTGATACATATAGACCGCTTGATTTACCTTGTTGGTTTGTATTTTAAGACAAAACGCTCTGTGATATTACCTGTTAAATATTTTTAAGACTGATTTTTCGTATTAAAATTTTTAACTTATGCTGTGATATCATAGATAGTAACTAAATGCAATATTTATATCAGGGAAAAATGAAGACTGCCCTTTTTATATGCACTATGCAACCATATGTACATTGTAACAATCTATTTTGTATTTATATGCAAATAATCAAATATCTATCTATCTATCTCTCTCTCTCTCTCTCTCTCTCTCTCTCTCTCTCTCTCTCTCTCTCTCTCTCTCTGTCAAGAAAGCTGTGTTGGCCTTGTGCGGTCACACACAACTCGATGGCTTCACCTCGCTCGTGCAGCGACGAACGCTTTTTGATCTTGCCACACTTAATTCAATGGCTTCGCCTCGCTCCTGCAGAGTCGAGCGCTTGTTGCTCTTGCCTCACACGTATCTTCAAGGCTTCGTCTCGTTCATACAGCGTCGAACGCTTGTCGGTCCTGCCTTGCACCTAGCTCGCTGGTTCCGTCTCGCTTTAGTAGCGTCGGAAGTGCATCGTAACTTGCTGCCTCTCTGTGTTTCAGGATCACGAGCCAGCTGGTCACGCAAAAGGCTCTGAAGGGCGTAATCGACCAACCCTCGTCATCGATCACTCTCACTCCCGCTGAAGAATCGACGGGATGCCTAATTCAAAGCCGACTGGTGCTCCTGGAGGGATACTAGGATGACTTCGAGGCTATGCATGTCCAAATTGTAGCGGGCAAGGACCCAGACCTCCCGTATTTCATTGAAGGAGATTACCAGACCACCGAGAGGGCATATTTCCGAGCTCTGGGACAGATCTACGATGCGCGCCTTCGGTTGAACCTCAAGTCGGACTATGGGCAGCGATCACCGCCACCGCCCGCTTCCAATAGCTGTGACGTCTACTCCGGATGACCATTCCCCCCTTCGACGGCCGAATAAAAGCCTGGGAGTCTTTCCGGGACTTATTCCTGTCGGTGATCTACTATTATTTAAAGACCAACGTCCAGGGTGAGGCGAAGATGGCACTCGACCACCTGCAACCATCCAACGAGAACTACACTTCCGCCTGGAATCTTCTCGAGTCTTGCTACAACAACCGCAGGCTGCTGGTTTAGGATCACCTTCAGACATTGACGAACCTGCGCCGCTCGAAGGGTGAAAACGCTGTGTCCATCCAGAGACTTCTGGATGACTTGGAACGACACCAAAACCAGTTCAGCCTATTACACTGGAGAAGCCTCGCCATCCGAGAGCAACTCTGCTTCGATTGCCTCCGTGGAGGACACACCGCCGAAAGCTGCCCGTTGCAAGCTGCTTGCCAATCATGCCAGGGCCAGCACCATACTTTGCTCCATTGGGATCGCAAACGACCTGGCCAAGCTGTCGAGACAAGAATTCCAGCAAAACTGTCCAACGAAGACGTTTCCTTGGTCCTCGCTTCGACTTCGGCCAACTCCTCCCCCCCTCCACCGCTTAATGAGCATCCTCCCTCCGGCCCTTGATGCGTTGGGTGAGGGCGGGCGGCAACAAACGGTCGTCCGAGCTCTCCTCTATCCATGCTCGGATCTCACTCTAGTCGAACTTCGATCGGCACGAAGATTCGGCTGCCTTTTAGAAAGGGTTGAGGTGGGAGTCGCCGGAGTGACAGGAACAACCATGTCTTCCTCCCTGGTTCGCACCTGCCGCCAGCTGGGCGTCCCAGGCCGACTGAATCCCTCTGCCGCCCTCACCATCGAGGCTTATGGCCTTTAGCGGATCGGCGTGGTTACGCCGTCGGCGCACTCGAGTCGAGGGTGAGAGGTCTCTCAAGAGTTTCCAGAGCTGAAACTGGTTGATCCAAGCTTCGCGACTCCACGTGGCGTGGACATAATTCTGGGAGCTAATGTGTATAACCGTCTCCTCCTCACCGGGCTCATCGCCAAGGATGGTCTACTAGCACAGGAAACGATATTCGGCTGTGACATTACCGGAGCCCCCAGCACTGAACGTAGGTACCGGATGAGTTTGTCGTGATGAAACTGGACGGTACTCCGTTCCCTTTCCATTAAAGGAGGGCGGTTCCGCGGGTCTTAGCGTCCGTTCACCGACGGATGACACTAGATGGCGAACTGCGGGAGAAGTACTGCCAATTCATGCAGGAGTACCTGGACCTGGGTCACATGCGGCCTGTCACGACTGAGGAACTCCAAGCCCAGGATCACAACATTCTCTACGTCCCGCATCATGCGGTCTGGCAATGAAACAACCATGGCCGGAAGTTGAGAGTGGTCTTCAACGTATCCTACTCGACCTCCTCCGGCCGCTGCCTGAATGACACTCTGTTCACTGGCCAGAAACTGAAGAACGACCTCGTTACCGTGTTTACTCGATGGAGGCGGTGGAAGGTGGTCTTCTGCACCGACGTTAATATGATGTTCAAGCAGATCCTGGTCAACCCGTCCTCGATCCACCTCCAACGGGTGTTGTGGAGCACCTCAGCAGAGGAACCGTCGATCCACTACGTATTATTGACGGTTACTTACGGGGAGAGCTGTACCCCGTTCCTCTCATTATGCACATTTCAGCAGCTCTGCCGAGATCACGGTTCCGACTTCCCCGAGGTCGTTAAGATGATCAAGCAGGAACTGTACGTTGATGAGTTCCTCAGCGGGGCTGTCACTCATTCTGCCACTGAGGCTGGGTGGCTTCCCACTCAAGAAATGGATTTCCAACACACCCGGCTTGCTGAACGACCTGTCTGTTGAGGATCGTCTCCGCCCCGTTTGGGTCAATCTAGCCACCGATGGATCAGTCAACGAGCTTGGGATCTCCTTGAATCCAGTCTCCGATCGCATCAGGTTCACACCTCCGTCACTCGCAGGACCCTGTGCTCGGCCTACGAAACGCCGCGTCTTGGCTGAAATAGCCCAGTTGTTTTATCCATCTGGCTGGCTCGCTCCCTTGGTTATTACGGCCAAGCTTCTGATGCAAGACCTCTGGCGGACCAAGCTTAACTGGGATGAGAACCTGCCACGATCGATGGAACTGCAGTGGAGCGCGTTCCAGTCAGATCTGCAGAACATCTCGGATATCACGATCCTCCTGGTTCGGTTGGTCCGTGCTTGGACGTGTACAACTCCACGCCTTTGCTAATGCGATCATGCGCGCTATGGCTGCCGCCGCGTACCTGCGAGTTGAGGACGACTCCGGAGGAATTACGGTCAGATTGATCTTAGCCAAGACCAAGGTCGCACCTATCAGAGGCATGGCGCCGCCCTCTCCTCCCTCTCCTCGGATGACGATACCCGGCCTGGAAGTGCGGGCCATTCTTCTGACTGCTCGACTCCTTGACTCGGTTGGCAAGGCTCTGGACGTCCCGGCCAACTGTTGCCACATGTGGAGTGACTCGCAGGTTGCTCTGCACTGGCTCAATGCGATCGGCCCGATCGGTAACAGCATCGTCGACAACTATGTAGCTCATATACAGGAGGTGTCCCTTCACGTAACCAGCGCTACGTCCAAAATACTGCAGACCTAGTGACTCGAGATACCACGGCTGCTTCATTGACCGGTAACTCGAAGTGGTGCGGTGGGCCTGCGTGGCCCAGGGGGCCTCCTGGCCTTTGGCCAATAGACCCAGGTACTCCTCGGGATATACCATTCATCGCATCAGCGCGCCCCCGACGACCATCTGCATCACTCAAGCCACGGAAGTCGACCTGCTGGGGAGATTCTCCGATCCTACAAGGTTACTCCGGACTGTCGCTCGATGCTGGCGCCTTGCTCAACCACCGGCTCATCCACGGCCGCTACCTCCAACAATGGTCCACATCGGTGCGTAGGAACTCCATCAGGCCTTCCTCACGTGCGCTCGCCTCAGCCAGAGTCAGGATTACAGGACAGAACTTCAAGCGCTGCAAGGAGGCCTCTCGATCAGCTCTACAAGACCGTTGCGGGGTCTGGACCCCTTTATCGACAACGTGGTTTTGCTTCGAGTGGGCGCCCGACTGCGGCATGCTCCCCTCCCTGCATGACGGCTTCAGGGTGACGTATGCCCACGTTGTGCATAGGGCCTGGCCTGTGAAAGGCGGTTGTGTAATCTGCACTCACCTTTGTCAATGCACGACCTGTGCCAAGACAAACGCCCGGCCGTTACATCAAGAAATTCCACCCCTCCCTCCCTGGCGGGTTAAACCTGTCAGGCAGTTCGCCAGAGCCGGTGTGGACTACGCAGGGCCTTTTCAGGTGCTGCGTTCGCGAGGCCGAGGGGTCTCCTCGTTCAAGTGTTATGTCGCCTTATTCGTCTGTCTCAGCCCCAAGGCCATACGCCTGGAGCTCGTTGGAGGTCTGACAACCCGTGCCTCTCTCAGATCCCTGACGCGTTTTGGCGGAAGCCGAGGCCGTCCTAGCGAGTTATGGAGCGACAACGCTACCAATTTCAGAGGGGTAGACCTCGAGCCCAGGCGTCTACTCAGCGCGTCCAAAATCAATTGGGACCAGGTGGCCGGGTTCTTAGCGAACGAGAAGATCAAGTGGAGCTTCATCCCACCCAGCGCTCCACACTTCAGTGGCCTTTGGGAGGCCAGGGTCAAATCTATGAAGACCTATCTGCTCAAGGTAATGGGGGACAGGCATCTCACATACGAGGAATTTGCTACATTGCTCACGGAGGTGGAGAGGGTCCTCAACTGCCGGCCGCTCGACTTCCTTTCAGGGCTACCCGACGATATCGACGCTCACTCCGGCTCACTTCCTAACCGGCGGACCACTCTCTTTAATCCCTCACCGAGTTGACCCTAATGTCAACCTCAACCGACAGAACCACTGGGACTTGGTCCAGAGAGCCCGAGATCACATCTGGAAGCGCTGGAGTCGGGAGTACCTGTACACCCTGCAACAGCGCGCCAAGTGGACCCGGAGACGCGAAAACCTAAGAGTTGGAGCCTTGGTCCTTCTCCTTAACGCGAGCCTCCTACCATCGGACGGGCGATGGCCACTCGGACGAGTTCTTCAAACATTCCCGGGCCCCGACGGCTTGGTCAGAGTGGTTCGAGTCAAGACCTCAACCGGGGTATACACCCGCCCCATCACCAAGATGACCCTTATACCGGTTGACCCTCCCGATGCTCGACCGCCCCGTCCTGAATCAGCACATTAGTTCGTTCCGGCAACGAGGCGGGCGGGTAATGTGTATGTGAATCTCCCGCCTGGTCTACGCGAGCCCGCGCATGGCGGGGGGCGCTGTAGTCGTGCCACTCAGAAAGAGCGGGGGAAGAAGCGACGGAAGGATCGTGCTGAGACAAGGTATAATTTATTTCTCCCGATACCCGTGATCTCCCCCTCCCCGCAATTCATAACAGTAAACCTTCCGAAAAAGGCGTAAAATAGAACTGGACTGACGAGCATCAAAAAGCGTTTGATGATATAAAAAACCTTTTTGATAAAAATATAATTTTAAAATTCACAGACCCTAAAAAAGCGTACATCTTAACTACAGATGCAAGCGATCTCGCAATAGCTGCAGTCCTACCACAACTCGACGATCAAAATGAGGAGGTGATAATTACGTTTGTTGGCCGACCCTAAAGGGAAGCGAAAATTCATATTTCACGTCTGAGAAAGAAATGCTCGCGATCGTGTGGACGTTAAATAGATTAGATACGTATTTAAGGGTTCTACCTACTTTCTCAGACTAAAAAAAAAGCAATTTTCACGATTTTTTTTTGGAGCTACAAGTAATTTTATTGACATAAGGTTGATTGGGCATCATAAATACAGTCTTGAATTACACAAAAATTTTTTTTTTTATTTATTTTAACAAGTTAAATGTATAAAAACTGCGGATAAACACAACTCCTTGAAATCGAGGTATGCGGCTTCTGTTGATAAAATCTTCAAGATGGCTCATCTGAAAGAGAAGGGCGCGTGGTTTTAGATTCAGCATAACAATCCCTTCATAGTGAACCTCAGTTACCGGGATTCCATCGCTAATTTCAAAAATGGTGGCCAAATTTCGAAAAAAAAGACGTTATTTTACGTTTTTTTTTTGTAAATTAAAAAAATAAAATTAACAAAGTTCTGGATTTTCGAGGTTCACTATGAAGAAACTTGTGTATAGAATATGTCATAAAAGTTGTAAGGATCGGTCTAGTAGTTTCGGAGAAAAAATCAACAAACGAACGAAAAATGTTGTATCGAGAAAAACGCTTTTAAAGTTTTGCTTTTTAAAAATTTGAAAAAAAAAGTTAAATAACTGGTATATTTGACATTAATTCTTTAAATATATGTATATAGAATATAGAAATAAAGTGCACTTGAATATCAAAGAAACAATTCCTACAAGAGAGGAAAAACCTCTTGTCTGCCAAGAATCGTCTCCAGAAACACTTAGTATATCTTCGGGTTTACCATGTTCAACGTTCTTTTTTTTTCTGCATTCGCATCTGCATTGAATTTTTGATGAGATCAACAACGTCATAGTAAACCTTTGAATTCATGTGTCCTAATTCCATAAGACCACAAAATAAATTTACCCCTTGCAATCCAACTCCAATCAAGCGCATCACGAAGATCAACCGTCGATTTATTTCAAATCCATTTCCAATTTTTGGACAAGAATCAATGTACTTTTCACCACAAGAACACTTCATTTCGATCTTAAAACCAAGTCCTCTTTGACCGAATTTAGAGAAAGTAATTGCACCATCACAAACACTACACTTCACATACTGCAATAACGCTGTAAACACGAGAAAGAAGTTTAGAATATCAAACTGAGATGTTGGATCAGTATGAACGTCAAGAGTCGTGTCTGCCGTCTTTTTTAGTTTTTCGGCCGATGTACTGGTATCGCGTCTTTTATTACCGTCGTGTTGGTTTCCTTGATATTTCCGCCTTTTAGGCCGTGAAC
>UELV01175936.1:0-19336 GCA_900490015.1 Megastigmus stigmatizans | reverse complement strand
GAGAGCGAGAGAGAGAGAGAGAGAGAGAGAGAGAGAGATAACGCAGTATACAGCCGCTTTACGAGTCCACGGAGTCTTGCACCTCAGACGCGCTCACTCTACGCTCGCCGCGCAGACGCCTTCGCGCAGCACCAAAGGCGCCGACACCGCTACAGTAGCGTAACGTCCTTAAAGGTACTGAAATCGCAAATAGTGCAATTTTCTTCGCATTTTCATTGAGATTATCGCGAATCGTGACGGCGCGAGAAATTTAAGCTTATTTTCTCGCCTTTTTCTTTGTTCGCCCTGGCAATTAGCCAGAATTCAGATATGTTCTCGTAACGAGATAATTTAAAAAATTCGGCAGTGCGCGAAAAATTCAAAATTTCCTTTTGCCATCGGAAGAAAAAATTCTTTTTTCTCCTTCATCACGCCAACGGCCGCGCACCGCCTCAAATCTATGTTGACGAACAGTCACCGCGGTAGTATAATAATTTTTGCCTTGCTACTTTAAAGCAAATTAATATCGGCATTAAATCTCGCAAATAAACGAGCGACCACCTCAAAATTGGAAACAACGGATTTTAAGGATCGCAGCAATTTTTCGCCGCATCAAATTTTCACCTCAGGACGTCGATGTAAGTAACTTAGTAATTTTAATAAAGCGCCGTGAGTGCGAGGAGTCGACCTCCTGGCACATTTTTTCTTTCTAATTTTAAAAACATTTTTTTCACTTAAAACAGCGGGCTCTTTTGCTCATTTGCCCTCGTAAGTATCGTACTCGTCGATTCACAGCAATCTCTTACGATACACACGACCGAGGGCTGGTGGGCCGAAACACCTGCTGACTTATAATTGTTTTTCTTATTTAATAATTTTTTTATTACGTTAATTAATTAATTAGAGTGCCAAGAGCATCGATCATAGATCGAAAAAACTTTTCTGTAACGTCACCGAAACATTTTCGTATAATTCTGTAATATATTATACTTCTTTTATTATTTATATTCGTGAAAATTTATATACATCATATTTATTATGTTCTTATATCCATAAATTTTAACACGCCTTGTAATATTTTGTGTGGAACTGGCAGGAGGAACACTCCTCGGGCATTGTAATAATAATTTTGAGTGCTCGTGTGTGAGAGAAGATTTCAAACACTTCAGTGGTCGATTCACAGTAATCTCTTACCCTGGGTGCAAGAGGTCTATTTCATTACCCGAGTCACCTCGCGAACAATTTTCATAATTACATATATAAATTCATCCGCGTGTGGAAGAAAGTTTCAAACACTCCAGTGGTCGATTCACAGTAATCTCTTACCCTGGGTGCGAGAGATCTGTTCTATCACGCGTGAGAAAATCGCGAGAATTTCGTTTTATAAAATCTTATTCTCGTGCTGGGGAAATTTCCTATGTTCCGTTCGTCAATTCACAGTAATCTCTTACGGTAGACACGGGAACCTACCTAACGCGGAATTTTCGACTTAAAATTTTTTCAAAGTTAATGCCACGAGAGTGTCCCTTTAGCACTGCCGTGTAATATTAAGATATATTTAATTTTCGCATAATTTTAAGTATCATTAAGGCAACTTTCCCTCCAGCGATTGCTTTAACTCGTTGGGTGACTCTCCCCCTCGGCAACCGCTCCTTCGCGTGACATACTCCGCACACCCCCTAAAGTGGACTCTACCCTGGGAAAGGACATTGATTCCAACCCTTTAGATATCCTTATCTCCCAATTGACGGGCGACTCGGGTGAGGCGAATGCCACGGGGCAACCGCCATCCGCGAATTTTACAGTAGATTTAGACAAAAAAATAACCGATTGCGATCAGCTAATAACTGATAAAATAAGAGGCGCGCTCAAAAAGATAGCAAACAGTCTAGACCAAAATAGGCTATTTTTAACAAAATCTTTACAAAACAATAATGCATCTGTATCGCAAGCAGTTTATTATAAAATGGAAAAAACACTTTCCGATAGAATTAAAAATATGTAAAAGTCACACGAAGAGCAACTACACGCTCTAAGTACAAAAATTGAGAAATTAAAACTTTTGTCATATAACGCAAACCATAATTTCAATCCAATTAATTCTAATATACAAAATGCCGTCACATCTTCATATCATAATTCTAATCCGAGTGATTCTAACGTACAAAATTTCGTTATACCTTCACATCATAATTTAAATCCACTTAATTCCAGTGTACAAAATGTCGTTACACCGACACAAAATTCAAACTTTTTCACTAAGCAACGAATTACCAAGTAACGCTTCAATAATAAACAAGTCGGTAAATACACATTTTCCCACAATAGATTCGCAGAACTTCAAAAACAAAATTTAAATTCAAATCTGTCAACAAACAATTATAATAACCCTACTACCTATAATTCAGAAACAAACACTCTTAGGCATACCAACTTTGATTTTCCGTTACCTAATCAAAACAATACAGTAAACACCTGGCAATAACAATCGACCCATACTTCGCCCTAACATCGATTTTAAGCAAATACACATGCCCTTCTGGCAACACGACCCGGCGACATCGTTCGATATGTACGAATGCCAGCTTACAATTCAAAATATCACTGATGATAACATTAAATTTATCAATATAATGTCGAATTTAAATCAGAATATAAAAACAGAAACAGCGGATAATATCAAGCAACTCAGGCCTAATAATCGGTACGACGCGCTCAAAAGCATACTAATCAAGAAATATACGCAATCGGATGATTCGAAACTTCAAAAATTATTTCGAGGCTGCCAAATGGGTACACGAAAGCCGCCGGCTTATTTTAGCGAGTTAATTGATTTTGCGGGAGAGGAAATGCCGCGTGCATTAATTTTGAGAGCTTGGAAGGCAAACTTGCCACCAAATATTCGCGTTTTTCTAGTAAACGAACCCACACCGGAAAACGAGAGCGCTTCTGTCGCGTACGTGGATCAAGTGCACGCCAATTTATACAACGCGAGCACACCGATCTGCGAAATCAAATCGACAGAGGCGCAATTGCTCACAGAAGCAATCGTGAAAATGGACGCTCTTTATAATAAAGAAACTCATCACCGCGATCGCTCCCCTCCTGACAAAACTCCGAACGGGCAAGATCATTGCAACGCGAGCGCAGCAAGAGCAGAGAGCGAAGACAGCTCTGCTACTTCCACAATAAATACGGGATAAAGACATACAAATGCATAAAACCGTGTGATTGGATCAACCAAACCAAACATAATGATAAAACGCGAAATAAAAACTCTCACAATAATTCCCACAATAGAAAGGTAAAATCTAAAGGAGCGTTAAACTAACAACTCGGCACATTATGGAGACAAATGTAGCCGGGGCTAAATCTGTACGTCTCCACATAAAAGATTTAAATTCTAATGAAATCTTTCTAATAGATTCGGGCGCGGAAATTTCCGTAATTCCGAAACCCAAGAATTTTAATGAAAGGAAAATTAATATTAAATTATGTGCTACCAATGATGCTGTTATTAACACTTATGGCACCATACGCAAGAAATTAAGCTTCGGTTATAAGCAAGAACTGCTCTGGACATTTATCGTCGCAGATGTACCTTACTCCATACTTGGAGGCGACGCGTTGAAACATTTTCAACTTTTACCCGATTTACATAATAAATGATTAATTAATGCAAAAACAAATGAAATTGCACCGAGTATTAAACATGCAGCTATTGAGTTGCAAATTTCCCTCATTAATCCTAAGCATAAATATGCGCACATTTTAACAAAGTTTCCGACGGTGACTGGCATATATAAGCCTAAAACTCTTAGAAAAAGAGGTGCGTATCACGACATGAAAACCTCGGGCCGGCCTTGCGGCCAGAGGCCGCGACGACTACCCCCTGAAAAGCTAAAAATTGCTAGGCGTGAATTCGAGAAATGGTGCAAATCGGGTATTTGTAGGCCATTCAAAAGCCCATGGGCTACACCTATATGTATATATGGTATTAAAAAAGAATGGGGAGTGGAGAATTTGCGAAGACTATCGCAAGTTAAACGAAGTAACAGTACCGGATAGTTACCCTATTCCCAACTTGCACGGCTTCTCCAGCAGTTTGCATGGCAAAAATATTTTCTCCGCCCTCGACCTGGAGAGTGCCTTTTTACAGATCCCTATCTTTCCGGAAGATATTCCTAAGACTGTAGTTATAACGCCATTCGGTCTCTACGAGTTTCTCGTGATGATCTTCGGATTTAGAAACGCATCGCAAACTTTTAAAAGATATGTCAACATGGCATTAGGGGACCTAGATTTCGTTTTCGCATATATCGATGATATACTGGTGGCATCCGCCTCACCCGAGGAACACGAAAAGCATCTAATCACGGTGCTCGAAAGACTGCAGGCTTTCCACCTGCATCTAAATTTAAAAAAATGTATTTTCGGTGCGGATGAATTAATTTTTTTGGGCCACACAGTCAATAAGGACGGTCTTAAACCAGATCCGAAATTGATGGAGGCCATTCAAACCTTCCCCAAACCTAACACAACGGATGAATTGCGTAGATTTTTAGGCTTGGTAAATTTTTACAGAAAATGTATACCCCAAGCAGCCGAAACCAATCGTCATATAATAAACATTGCCAATCTAGCTCACCCGTGTGAGAACGCTGAATTGCGCGTAAAGACGGATGCTTCCAATTTCACTATAAGAGCCTCCTTGGATCAATATATCAGTGGCTAATGGCAGCCGCTGGCATTTTTCTCCAAGAAATTCACTGCTCCGCAAATGCGCTATTCGATGTGCGATCGCGAACTAACGGCTATTTATGAGGCATTAAAACATTTTAATTATTATTTGGAGGGCCGTAGCTTTAAAATTTGCACGGATCACAAACCCTTAGTTCACGCGCTTTCACAAAATCCGGACAAATGCCCAACAATTCGCGCACGCAGACTGTCTTATATCGCTCAATTCGATACTGAAATCTGCTATCTGCGGAGCAAAGAAAACATCGTGGCGGATTCATTGTCGCATATCCATCCATCTATCGTGCCAAACATTTTTAATTGGCGAGATAAATTATCGACCGGCGAACCCGTCGTAAGGAAAACCCTTGCAGCCATAGCTACCTTTTAGTTTCCGACTTTTTTCACTCTAGAGGATATATCGCGTGAGCAGTTGATCGATGAGGAATTGAAAGAAATCCTTGCAGATCCGGGTCACCCTTTGAGACTAACTAAACTCCACTGGGGACCCAAACGCGTTGCAATCTACTGCAATTTTTTCGCACAGACGTTCAGACCGTTTATGCCCAAATCCTTGAGACGCAAAATATTTAATTTATTCCATATCAATAATGCTCACTGCATGCGTAACGGACAGGTTAATTAGGCAACACTACGTTTGGCTTAAAATGCACTTATCCATCAAAACGCTCTGTCAGAGCTGCATGGAGTGCCAATGCTCTAAAATATCGCGAGAAAATAAATTTTTACCTTCGCACTTCATAATGCCGAATGCACGCTTTTCACATGTGCATATCGACATAGTCGGTCCGCCGCCTCCGAGCGAAGGCTATAAATATTTACTAACAATCATAGACAGATTTTCTCGCTGGCCGGAGGCAGTGCCGCTTTATGACATAACGTCACCCACCGTGGCGCGCGAGTTTTTTGATACTTGGGTGGCGCGTTTTGGAGCACCGGTCACCTTAACGACCGATCAAGCACGACAATTTGAATCTCAATTGTTCAATTCCTTGCTCAAACTAATAGGTAGCAAAAGGACGAGGACTACTGCCTACCATCCGGAATCGAACGGCATGATCTAGAGGTGGCACAGGCAACTAAAAACCGCGATAATGTGCCTTACAAGCAGCCCCGACTGGACGAGAGTCCTTTCAACTGTTTTATTAGGATTACGCACTAGAGTGCGATTAGATACAGACGCTTGTCCAGCGGAGCTACAAAATTAACAATACCGGGCAATTTACTCGAATGTCAGAACTTAGCCACCGACGGTGACCTATTTTTATCGGAATGTAAAGGTTATATGTCGCGGATAAAACCTGTGCCGGTCACACACAAAAATTCGATCAAACCTTTCGTCTTAGATTTAAAGAACTGCACACATGTCTTCGAGAGGATCGAAGCAGTTAAAACACCTCTAACACAACCCTATACCGGTCCTCATAAAATAATATCGCGACACCCAGACGGACGCAATTCACTATAGAAAAAAACGGCAGATACCCGTCAATGCACAACGCCTTAAACCGGCTTACTATTTAGCAGAAGAATTAAATCAATTAAATCCTGAAGCGAGCCATTCTACCACGGACATTGGCCATAATACAGGTGGAGGCACATTGCAGCATTTTCTATCGCCTAATATAAATTTACCCTCAAAAACGACTGCTCGGCAGCTGGTCGATCGCGCAGAGAACTCAGTAACTATCTCCCAGGCCAACGACACAGCACAGCGTACAGCGGCGCTCCCCCGTCTCCTTACCCAGGATTCAAACAAAATAACTAAATCGAACAGCATTGTTGTACAAGCTCAGGTGCATCGGAACGGTGACGCGGACGAGTCATCAATGAGGGGGGACGATCATGACTATGATGCAATCCTTCCGGAAAGTGTCACATATGACCAATCAAATAATGACACGGATAAAAATCCGAACATAACACAGTCAAACTCGACTATACATAAAGCGCATAATACACAAGGCGCTCCAGTCACTTGCGCACCTAACAGGGTCAGTACAGTTCCCTCCGTTCTCGACAATAATCAAACAAATAAAACGTCTACTCAATTAGAAAAGAAAAATTAATTCCAAATTTTTTTAAAAAAGAGGAAACTAGATATTCTTGAGACGCATCGAATAAAAAGTGCTCTAACTAAAAGCACTAAAGGGACTAAAAAGGTTAGATTTAATACTAAAATCGAGATTACAACTAACTAATGTTACAACTAGACCGTGAACCGGAACCAGTGACGTTGATCCTCGGGGACATCGCGGGTAAGGAAAGCGGAATAGGAGAAGCTGGCAGAGGAGACAACGGGGCTCCTGAAACGGCTCTGCGACGCCTCCATGCCACGGAAACGGACTAGACGCGACAAGGGACCGGTACACTGGTGGACAGAAGACATCGCGCGCCTCAGGCGCAAATGCCTTGGGCTCCGTCAGAAAGCCCAAAGGGCTCGCGACGCAACAACTGCGACGACTCTCTCGGAGACATACCGAGCTGCGTATAACACATAGATGCTATAACACATAGGTGCTAGTGTAGAATAAAGCTTACGCACATGTATTTTCGCATCTTTCGCTAATTTTCAATTAAAACACATAAGCGTGTATGTATATGTGCATGTATGTTCACGTTATTAATGCAATTGCAGAATTGCATAATTTTATATAGACACATGCGTTTATCCCCTCTTTTCGTTAAAATCTAATGATCCAATCTAATATAAAAGAGAGTATAATAGTAAGAAATGCATAACTTATCTAAAATCCGCCAAAGTACCACATAGTATCGGTCAATAATAGATAAGAGAAGTTTTTTGAATATTATTATTAGTGTAATAGGGTTCGCACTAGAGCGAGAATCGGCGCTACGCTTATTTTGCAGCAAAAAGTGGCAAAAAAATCTTAAGCTCTACACAGTCGCGATATTATCAAGAAAACTTTAAATCATTATTAATCTTTGTAATTTACGTACTATTATGGTATGTATAATCGTGGAATTTTCGGAAACCAAGATACCGCCATAAGGATTATTGGAGACTGTCTTCGCAGAAGAGGCCTGCATGATATATCATTAACTTATTGTCTTATGCTACAATATAGAGCTATAATAGGTAAGTTATGATCTAATTAATTAAAGATAATATAATAGTCGATTTACATAACTTTTCGTATTCGCACCTCCTAAATAGCTGCATACATCCAAACATATATGCAGGGATGGAGGCAGATATTTAGGTGCTGTACTCGTACGTACAGCATCTATATAGCTGCAACTGTTCAGATATCTTGTGTTTGGATGCGTGCAGATATTTAGGCGGTGTACACGTACATATATCGCCTACATAGCTACAATTATCCAGACATTTGTGTATGGATGGAGACATACATTTAGGTGCTGTATTCGTACATACAACACCCACATAGCTGCAACTATCCAGACATCTATGTATGGATGGAGTCAGGTACTTAGGCTCTGTGCGCGCACATACAACGCCTGCATAGCTGCATCCATCCAGACGTCTGTGTATGGATAGAGGTAGATATTTAGACACTTTACAGGCATAAGTTTCACTTACGGATGGAATTAACTATTTAGGCGCTGTACAGGGATAAGATTTACATATGGTTGGAAACAACTATTCAGACATTGCATATGTATACATTTTCGTGCTCACATACGCAAGTTGTTGTGTTCACACATAAAACTCTGTGCTCGTAAATAACTTTTCGTGGAATAAATATAATAACTTCAATTAGTCGATTGATCGCGTAAATATATTTTTATTTGCAAAATTAGAACAAATGCTTGAAGACAGTGAAGGTGATGCGATTCTTACACAGGGCCATCTGGGTAAGGAGAACGATTCTTAAGTTAGTGCCGGTACAAGTAGACATGAAGCAATACAAAATAAACTCACTATTGATACTTTAAGCAATTCTGGGTCTGTCGAATCAACAGATACATTAAATGTATCGGATGATGAAGCCACCATCGTAGAAAATGAATGTAAGTACAGAACCAAACAAAGTACCCTGAAAACGTATGAAGAAGAGTGCTTAGTACCTGTTAAATTTTAATTAGCAATTCACAGTAATAGGAAGGCAGTGGCCAGAATAGGAACGATAATGGGACGATGTCTCATATTACAATCAGAAACATTGCAATTCTAAAGACTTTTTCAACTGGAAGGACGAGAGTTCAAAGTTTCCATAGTGCAGCCGCCGCTCGATGCAGGCGTCTACGCATGGCTGAAAGCAGCTATTCAGACATTGTATAAGAATATAACCGGTAGTGTAGCTCCCACTGATTACATAGGAATATTCAAACATTCGGAGCCGTTTCCGCCAAGGAACCGTATGGCTTTCTTTTAGGTTAGTGCTAGAATTTACGCCTAATGACTTATTCAATATGGTATTAAGTGTCGCGCAGAGTAATGATAGTTTTGAAGCAGATGATATGCTCAAAGTTACTGTCAATATTGTTTCTGCGCCTGTTGGTAAAGGGCGTATAAATCTCACGTTGGATCAGGTTTCCAAACGATCAATTCTATCGATTAATAATGCAGATAGTCTTTGCCTTACTCGTTGACTCGTCACCACTCACACACAAGGTAGTCGTGGTCAAATTTGCAGCGGTGCGCTGCAAAACGAGTAGAATAAAATTAGGCGGTGTGAAAGTAAATATCAGAAGGAGCAAGCTGAAAAGTTTGTAAAAGCAGCAGGTGTTATCGTACCAGATACAGGCTGTAGGATCAAACTAATAGAGAAATTTCAGCAATATTACACGCTTTTTGGAGTTGTAATCTTTGTTTACTCATATAAAAATTTTGCTCGTGGATACAAACCTTTATACGATGGTGTACAATTTGTACAGAATGCTGGTAATGATATTAGATTCACACTCTGAATAATGTATTAGGAAGACAGAAAACATTATCAGCCTATTCTTAATTTACTTTTTCGTTCAAAATTCATCTTTCGAAATTAATCAAAGCAAAATAGAATGCACGCAATAAGGAAGAATATTTTTTGGATAATTGTGTTTTTCAAAGCATATAGAGGCAAAGTCTTTCGACAAAAATCATACAGTTTGCGAGAGTATTAAAATTTGCAGGAAATGCTGTAAAACTGTTCGAAGTAACGACAAAGTGCCGCTCGTTTGCAATATTATTTTCTACAAAATTTGCAGTTCAAGGAAACCGTTATTGTACCGAAACAGCAAAATTGTACATATCGCTGTATCCACAGTGCATAAAATGTTAATTCACGGTCCATCGGTTGTAAAAAAATTGCATCGTACCTAGAGGATGCTCATCTGAAGAGCTGCTTGAGTCGAGTCCCAAATTATGTAAATTATATAGAAGAAGTTTTAGTCATAAAAGTTCCAGACTAAAAACAAATAGAGATATTTTTCAAAGATTGCTTCTGCACTCCGACACTGTGATATCACTTTGGAATCTTGCTCCAAAGAAAACAAAACAAATAATATATTTAGCTGTAATAAATATGCTGACTGATAATAGTAATATAAATATTAATTCAGACAATGCTACATCATCAGATTCTGAATCTAATTCAGAATAAAATTCAGTTTTCATTTTATTAAATTTATTTCTATTATTATTCACTGTTCTGCCTTAATCTGTGCACCATTTTTAACAATTTTAATATTATTTATGATAATACTAATACAAAAATAAAAAATTTAAGGATTAGATTAGAATAAATAATTCCAAAAACATTTGGGATCTAATTAGTACACGAAACTTTTACTGCATAAAAATTAGTTTTGAAAAAGAGGTTTTATACTTGCCATATATAATCTAAAACTTACAATATGATTTTTCAGTAAGACATTCGAAATCAGTGACTCAAAAAACCTAAATTGCTTATTATTATAGAATTGTAATAACTTTTTAATTTTGACCTGCTCTTTGGCAATTTAGACCACTGTGCAGCGCTGCAGCGATTTTTACATTTTAAGACTGCCAATTGCCACTGCCACTGCTAGAGACGTCAATGATGCATCGATCAGCAGTATTTCACGCAAACCAGACACGGAAATTCCCGATACGAGCAGGCGAGTAGAAGTAGCAATAGCCACTGAGTCTAATTCACCAGATGATCTGCGCATTCTCGAGACCCCTTGTCCCCATCCCCTTGAAATATACCGTGAATGCTGCAAATTTAATTAAAGTATTGAGAAGGACCAGCAATATCACATGGGATAATCGCGGCGTAATATCGGTAGATTGCAGTGCTGCTCGTGGCGCAAGCATTATTAACCTTGTCAATGGTGCTATGAGGCATAGAAATAAGCAAATACAGCGCTGATACGATCAGTTTGCGCGCATACTTCTAGAAGCATACATGCTCCGGGAATTCGAAGGGAATAAGACTCTCTGGAAGGCTATCGAGGCAATGTTGTCATCAGCTGATTCTTTTGTGTCTCAAAGTGAGTCTTACGATACAACTGGTAATAAAGAAGAAGAAATAGAGGGAGAAGAGGGATTGGGGGCAAATGAATCTGTGTCAACGATACAGATTCATCCTATATAGCCTATAAAACAGGTAAAAAAAAGAGGAAAAGAAAGAATCGCGAGGAGGGGGTGGAGTTGCGGGCACAAAAACACCAGCACTACAGCCTAAGAAAAGTCGACTGATAAAGCCGTCAAAATTTCAACCGAGAACATGGATGCGCCTAACAGATGACGACATGGTGTAGAGAGCGGTACAAGCGACTTGTCTACCTCATCGCCGGCCTCTAAATCTTTCACGGGTGCTTTGATCAGCATTGTGCCCTGTAGTGGCTGTTCTATGGTGAGCCCTGCATAAATCCACTAGACAGAGCGTTTCTCGTACACGACATTGCGTACTCGGATTAAAGCAATCAAAACCATGCCAAAGCTGATCGATCATTAGCTGAGTCTGCCTTCTCGCGCATGTTGTCTGAAACGACGGATCACAAGGAGTAAGCAGCAGCCATGATGACCGTTTTTGGCATGGTCAACAAAATTGCATTTGATAAATTTTATAAACGCATTATAAATCTTGTTACAAGTAAGCGTGATAGAAGAAATAAAAGATCAGTGTTTAAGAGAAAGCCAGATGAAGAAGACGCTTAAGCATCTTTATTACGATCAGCATATGCTAGCGGGTATAACGTTGTATGTGGTGTAAGTAAAAAATATAGTCCTGAACAGGTGTCAACTGCATAGATTTGCATAGATTGGTGAGGCATCGATTCCCAAGGCGTATCTACAATGTGTTTTGTCCTAACGAGGCATGGGAGGTCGACTTAGTTGATTTTAGATCTTTGAAGACCTATAACGATCGATACTCCTATGTACTTGTAGTCATGACTTTCCCTCGGACGACGCAAACCACACCTTTTTTGACTGTAGAAGGTGGAGCGGCGAACGAGGGACACTTGCAGCGGACCTTGGAAGCATCACGCCGGACAACGTCATTGGTGTGATGCTCCAGGGTCGCGAGAAATGGGCAAGGGTGGCCGTATTTGTGGAGACGGTCCTACGCCGGAAGAAGCAGGATATGGACGGCATGCAATACCGCAGCGGTCCTTAGAAGAGGGCTCCTCTTGGGAGGAGACAGACACGGTGGCCCCAGACCGGTAGGCGCGGAATAACCGCGAGAAGATGTGGCACCCCCCTCCGAAGTAATGCCTCATGGCGGTGCCGGAGGGGAGGAAAAACAACTGCCACGTGTTTTCATGGCGGAGGGGTTTTAGTGGATATGCCTGATCATTTAAACAGGAGAGTCCCACACAGGGGGAGACACGTGTCTCCCTATCGAACATAAAGATTTCCCCTTCGCCCCGGAAGAAAAAAAAATGTATTTACTGTCATACATGAGACTACTATAGTGAAAAAATAGCGATGGCAGCGCAAGAGTATAGAACATCCTATATATTTACAGACAGATAAAGGTAAAGAATTTATAGGTCGTGAAGTACAGCACCTATTGAAAAAGAGAAACATTATTTATCGCACTGTGCGGGATCCGGATGTCAAGGCAGCCGTAGCCGAACGTTTTAATAGAAGGTTCAAAGGCCGTTTGTGGCGTAATTTACACATTTCCATACAAGGCGCTACATGGGCGTATTGGATAATATTATTGAAGCCTACAATAATTCATGGCACAGTGGGATAAAAATGGTACCTGCCAAAGTGACCTTATATAATGCTTCTACAGCCCATCAAAATTTGAGGAAACGCTTCTGTGTCAAGTATTTACGCCAGCCTAAATACAGCGTCGGCGATTTAGTACGCGTCAGTTATGCTACGAAAGCCTTTATTAAAGCATAAGGGGGTTAATAGACATTGGAGCTATTTAAAATTACTCGAATTGACTCTTTGCGACAGCCAGTAGTCTATTTTGTGCAGGATCGAAGTGGAGAAAAAAATTGATGGCTTCTTTTACGAGGAACGGTTAAGCAGAGAGAGCAAAAATTTGGCAGAGAATACTTTTAAGATCGAGAAGATCTTAGAGAGTAAAGGTAGAGGAGCGAGAAAACAATACTTTGCGAGTTAGAAAGGATGTCCTGAAAAATTTAACTCCTGGATATTCGCTGAAGATTTGGCAAGCTTACAATGCGGGACGAATTTTACGTTGTTTTGTCGAGGTTCACATGAGTAGTCTACACTATGAGGGGGACGTTGAGACATTCTGTGGAGTGAAACCGGGTGTTTATCGTGACATTGACGCTCTTCTGACAGAAAGAAATAGTCTGAGTAATGTCAATGATCATTTACATTTTGAAATTCAGTGCGGCGGTACGTACAGGTTACATGCTATTGTACCGCTGATTGTGCAAACTATATACTTACTTTTACGATATCGGAAAAATGGTGCAGAATACTGGGCCTTAAAGATAATAGATTAATATCCTGTGAGGCTAAGCAAGAAAACTATATTATTGGCAGCCAACCCGTGAATCTTGTAAATTGTTTACCCACTGTGCTGATGGTCTATAGTAGTATTTGTCAGCCGTACGTGACGGGCGATGATTACACACGATTACTGTGAGCTGTTCCTCTTCAGTTAAATGCATACATTTATGGCAGCACCTATATTGCAAACTTTTCCCCACCAATGTATGTACCCTTGCTATCATGCTCATTTCAGACAATCGAGATATATATAAGAGATCAACAAGCCATTCGACTATGGAACATTGACAGCGACACTTCGTTTTAAACGCATCAGCTAAAATGCCTGGGTACAGAGAATTATTTATTGGACAATGTGGTGGTGCGGCTGATAATATTGACGTTTACACTAATTTTAGCTAACCTCCTACGCCATAGATATTGGTGACTCTAGTAGTAGCAGATGCTCCTATCAGCTAGATGCAGGAATATCTGGTTATATGAGAGGCCTACATCGACGCGCAATACTCAAACTCAAGGACAAACTCAAATAAGCAGCGGCGAAAGCCCGTAAAGAGGCTATCCACAGCGTTGCCAACACTGTACATGACGTTGGCATACATCATAAATCCGTCAACGAGTCACTTTGTAAACGTACAGGAGAGGGAAGCACTTTTTAAAATGAAGGCCGATACTGAAGATATGGTAGATGAACTGGGGTATAAAAGAAGACGCGTGACACACAAACCTCAGTCTCTCAGTGGCAGCGGTGGTAAACAGAGTATCTCCTTGTACAGTAAGAGAAAGACAGAGCAGAAGAAGAAGAAGAAAAATTGTGGAAAAGGTGATAAGGCAAGAAGGAAGAAACAGACTGGAAAAATAAACGAAGGTCACTCCGTGCGAGATATTTTTGAAAATTGATATAAGATGGCATTTTTACACACTTGCGATGCGACTCGGCTGATTTAATCAGAAACCGGTGTCACCGCTAAATAATGCCAACTACGCCTACAAATCGTACATTGAAACTTTGCTTAACAATGGTCCTGCGGCAAAAGGATCACAGTTGAGGAGTGTTTTGTGGTATGACGACACAGCAGGATTTATGCATAATTTGCAAGATGATAATAAGGGGCTTGTGAATCGACGAAATTTTATGAATAACGACAAAATTGATATGGTCGGCCATTTGCATTGTGACTTCTTTAAGCAGGATAGAATTTTATTTGGAGGCATCGAGGTCAGAGTATGGATTGTACGTTTCCGAGACAGTTCCTGTCGCATGGATTCTTCAGGGACGTATACAGTTAAAATTACTGAAGCAACTTTATTTGTTCGACGATTAAACATAAATCCCCACATTTTACTGGCTCACGAGAAAGTTTTATCAAGAGCTACAGCAAAATACCCACTTACACGTGTCTTTACACCTTTGTTAAAACTGTAACCATGCACACTGGTGTTCATGATGAGACGATAGATAACGTTATTCTCGGCCAATTGCCGAAAAGAATTATCATTGGTTTTGTGGAGAATACAGGTTACAATGGTGAAAAGAGTCTCAACCCGTTTAACTTAAAAAACTTTTATATAAATTTCTTTTACCTGTACGTGGATGGTGTGCAGAGACCCTCAAATCCTTCACAGACAAACCTTAAAAACGACAGTAGAATGTACCTTAATGCCTACTATACCATATTTTCGGGTACAGACATACATTTCTTGAATTTGGGGAATGAAATCACAAGTGAGGATTATGCCTATGGTTATTGTCTATTTGCCTTTGACTTGACACCTGATTTATCGGCCAATGAAGACACTCATTAATCAACTTAATCGAGAGCGGCAGTGTGAGAATCGATGTGAGATTCCATGAACCATTGGCTGTTGCTGTAAATTGCATAATTTATGTTGAGTACGATAATTTACTGGACATTGACTCGTCAAGACAGGCGCTTGCCGATTATAGTGGTTGAAAAAACGATGATAGATGGCGCGTATATTGTTAAGTACACGGACGAAGGACTTTGTAAGTCAGTTGAACCTCAGACTTGGTAATTTATTTTCAGTGCTTTAAAGACAATATAGATCGTGTGGTGCCCAAGGAGGTTGCTGTTTTCGCCTTGCATAAGGACTTTAGTGCGTATTGGATAGTGGCACCAAATGCAACTAGAGATTTTTACGTAAAGATATCGTGAGACAGAATAATTGGCTAACTATTAATTATCACGGATTTGACTGGTACGAAGGAGATATAAGCGTAAAGTAGCTGAACATGAATTATGAGGAAATTGGAGGATGTCAAAGACCCGACTTAATATATGTGCATGACACAGTAAAGGTGGCTTTGCTCAGCAAGTTGATGATACGAACTGTTGTTAATGTGAAATTGGAGAAGACCCGTTGTTTGACAAGATCGGCTGGTGTGAAATAGTACATTTCGACACGGGGGCGGAAGACGATTATTTCACTCACGAGACGTTTTTCGGCCGAGCGAAGCGAGGTCGAAAATTCGAGTGAGGGAAAAATCCTCTTACGCCCTAGTCTCGAACCGTATTTTTCATCACGAGAGCCGTAAAGTCGCATCAAACATGCGATTTTGTGGTTAGAGTGACGAAAAATATTTTCTTCAACATCGGTTTATATTTGAGCCACCATTGAACCGACGTGATGAACATGGCGGAAATTCTTACATGCCTGTCTCAGATAAAATGTCACACTGTGGAAGTGTATCCTGCAGGTCAGATTTCACTTACCTGGATGAAATCAGCTTGTGTTTAATACAGAAGACCATAGGAGAAGTGGTATGCATTGGGTTGCCATATATTTGGCAAAAGGCGATACTTGTTCCTACATTGATAGTTTTGGCAGCCGGCCTGACATTTTACACTATTTGAATCGTATAAGGAGAAACTGTAAAAAATTTAAGTGTAATAATGTTCAATTGAAAAGTTATTTTTCTGCTGTGTGTGGACAGTATTGCATAATGTTTTTATTATTAACGTGGAACAAAATGATGCAATTGCAAAAAATTTTGTAGATAAGCTGTGCAATATGTAACTTGAACCTAAACGCGATGGAACTTGATAGCGTTGCATAAGCATCTCTTCACAGGGTCCCTGTAGCCACATATAGTCTCCGACAGTCTCCATCAAACAATCATCTAATTAATCCAGCAAAATGGAAGATGGCAACTTACACTCAAGCATACCGCTGTCACGAACTTCTACCTATGATGTATGGACTAAACATCTCCTTCGAAAAGATCATCCTCTTCGGGCTGGGAAACACTTCTGCTGGTTCGAAAGATTTCCAGTCTATTATGCACATTAGTGGGTCATCAGACTTTTCTGGATTCCGCTTCTCACTCGATTCTTGGAAGGGTCTTAAGCAACAATTCGAAAATATCAGCAAGTATTTTCGGGCGTACAACGAGGAAGAGCTGCTGGACCAGCGTTTATCGATTCCAGGATACACCATTAGGTACATGATAAGCTACTCTGATATAGCATTTGAATTAATACCTGATAGTGAAAGCTGATGGTTGTGAATCTGCCAAAAAGCGCTTTCGAAAAACGATTGTATTTAAGCGCGTTACCTTTGAGAGGCTACAAGCGCTTAGTCCATGTATAGATTATATTATAGAATAACATATTTATTAAACGTATCGAAAGGGATTAATTGTATATTAGTTACTTGTAAATTATGCTAGAGATAAACTACAGAATGATAAAAATTCACATTATACTTATTTTAGTAGCGGCAGCATAGAGTATGCGTTACGGTCTATCGATGATAGTCTTCTAAATAATATCGAGAATTCCTTAAGGGGAAACCGTACTTGAAAAGAGAGACCTACCTTACCAGTATTCTGATTATTCAATTTATGCCTGCAGGGATTATCATAATCACATCATAATTGGGGAAACGATTGGAAATAAAATGCATTTTGTGCGTGTGGTCTTTGTGTATCGAAACTCTACAATAAAATAAAGAAAACATTCTCACGGCTAATAGTGGAATTAAAAGGTTAGGTGACATTGTTCTCGAATATCGTAGCAATTTAGACGAATAGTTCTAAGAAACACACCACACGCACAGAAAGTCAGGAGAATAGAAGTAGAAGTCTAGGAGGAGGGCTAACACGCTTAACGAGTTCGACTTAGCCCTTCTGCTAGCCTCTGCAGCTCTTCTCGTAGCTTCCCGCGCACGCGCACTATGGCAAATCTAATGGCAAATCCTATTTCTCAAATAAAAATGTGGCTGCTGGTTCAATCTTACTTTTCAATGTTTTTAAACATTCTATGTAGGAATACGGTTGTGCGTGTGATAGTCCGGCCAGGCTCGCCGCCGTGTCCGTTTGAATACATGTATACAGTATACACTGTAAATAATAATGAAATATCTTTATAAATATGCTTTTCCATAAAGAAAGATATAATTTTATAATTTTCAATATTAAATATTGATTTTTACTTTTAGTAATTTAGTTTTTTTATAGTTTTCTTTTGAGTAACTTTATTGACTTTATTATTTGTTCTGAAATTTATTTTTTTATTTTTCTCTTCTTTTATTGGCGTATAAAGAATTGAATGTAATACACAACAGCTGTAGCTAAGCTACTCAGTTTATTGTTGAAGTGGAATGATTGTATAGTAGCCTGAACAACAAAGGCATAATTTTCAAAAAAATCTAAAGAAATTAGAAACTCGCCCTTTTTAGGGAGTCGCGTAAATGTTGGAGTAGGATGACTACTTATTTGAAATAAAAGAATAAGTTTTTAATTAAACTAGATTTTCACTTAATTGATCGATAAAAGTTTTACTGCAAGTCGTTTCTTTCGTTAGTTTTCATCGATCTGTTGACTTCCACATTTTATATGTTAATTCATCAAAATTACTATTTTCTAATAAGGTTAGTAGACGTGACTTTAAAGGTTCTACCGTAGAACAGTTAGAACAACTATTGAAGTAGCATTTTGACGTTGGAAATTTACAAACAATTTCATTTGTACAATCTTTATAAATTTTAATTTCACCTGAGGTAGGCCTGGAGATATTCAAGTCATATAAAACGAGTTTTACATTTTGGTGGTAGACACACTCGCAAACAGTGTGCGTACAACTCGCGTAGGCTAAAATACAATATTCAGGTCGTAATTCAGCCAATTTACTGAAGCCAATGAAAGCCAAATGATTTCAGGATTTTCCTCTTTAAATTTTGAATATAATTCTCATAGATTGTGCAAAACAAGTCTTTTTTGAAAAAAAATGATTTACTGCCGTCATTATTTTTTATGCATTTGTTATTATTAAAGCCGGGCCATATTCGACTATTATCGCCATCCTCATAACATTCTTTTACTATAATACAAATATTAGGTGCACAACTTTGCTTCCGCCGATTTTTTCGAAAATTTGAGGCTTTATTCTGAAAAAGTGATTAGCTGTTTATGATTCAAAGTACTGTCCATCACTAGCCACTACTTTTTGCCATCTTTCGGGCAATTGTCGGATACCATCTCGAAAAAACGATGCGTCTTTTGAGGCGATCCACAAATCGATCCATTCTTTGACTTCTTCATAAGAATGGAAATGCTGCTCAGCTAGGCCATGTGCCATCGATCGGAACAAATGGTAGTCGGAAGGAGCAATGTTTGGAGAGTACGGCGGGTGGGGTAAGACTTCCCATTTTAGGGTTTCTAAGTATGTCTTGACG
>UELV01175934.1:0-15959 GCA_900490015.1 Megastigmus stigmatizans | reverse complement strand
TATATATATATATATATATATATTTTATATTCCTCGAGTTTCACCGGATTCCGGTAAGCGGCTAAATACCCTGTCTTTTAAAAATTATCAAGCGAAGCGAATAATCCTTTTTCTCCGCAACGCACCAACAACGTCACTTCGTAACAACTCGCAGCCACGCCGCAAAAACAGATCCCCAATCATAATTCCAGCTAAGAAGCGAAAAGAAAAAAAAATTCACCAACTCCTTCGCCCTAAACCCTAACGATCCGAAAATCCGGTGAACCGCACTTGCACGGTAAAAGAAAAGAAAAAAAAAATCGTCCTCCTTCCTGCCTCTAATCTCCCGATCTAAGTGGAACGGCTTCTACAGTCGAATATATCTAGGCGACACGGCCTGCAACACTCGCATATACATCTACACCAGATTCACTTCTCTACGCGCGACCTTCGTACACGCCACACAGACCAAAAAATATAATTGACTCACTGACCCACCGTAGCGAAGGATATGCTTAAGTGACGCGCGACCTGTCAAAAGGTCTACACGTACATATACACACACTCGTAGAAGAGAGAAAGAGAGAGAGAGTGAGAAGCTCCGTTATAAAACGCACTATAGGCACAGCCAATCCGTGGGAAACGCTGGACTGTAGATATATTATGCGCTATGGCTATTGGGTCAAGCTGCGCCGCGACCTTTTATTTTCATTAGCCAGCTGATGTGTTCTACTGCCGAGAGAGAGACTCTTCTAACGCCTTTTGAAATTAATGCGCCGCCCAACCAAGTAGGTTGTGCCCGATGTATAAGCAGCTTCGTCTCAAATGGCTTTTTGTTATTCCTGTCCGTGTGTATACATGTGTGCGTTAAGGAAGATATGGTATACTCTCGCGAGGAGTGGGTCAGACTCTATGTCGGTGGCGCGCGTGAGTATGAAGCTTGTGTAATGTGTTAGCTTTTGTTGTTCGACACTTTTTTTTAGTCAAAGCTCCACGCGCTGTAACGTTTAATTAATAATCGACGCGTGTGTGTCTGTACGGGTAAGAGATTCGAAAGTCAAAATCGCAACGATGACGAGCTGAAATTGTCTGTCGATGGACGAGGATGAGCCAAGGTGCCATTTGGAATTCGTACGTGTCAGCGATGTACGAAAGTTTTTGAGTGATTGACTTCTAACGCTTGTTGTACACATGCGAACGTTCTTTTTTTTATGCCTTGAGAAAGGTTGCAAAAAGATATATTTATGGATTAATGAATATTCACGATGAAAGTATACGACCGCGAAAAACCTGTCTGGCGATGTATAATTAATCGCTAATCGATGTAAGACATTTACATCCATAACTGGCCGCGAATGTTTTTTTTTTTTCTGAAATGGCCAAAATGGTTTATTATCAGAATGCGAAATGCCAATGAAAGTCCGATACTTTCGATACATTGAATCTAGACGACGTTAAATTGGTAAATTTTATTTACTTTTATCTATATAAAAGTCAATCTTTCGGACAAATACGAGCTTATGGCTAAACCGAGTTAACATATGCCTTTAAAGCGTGGATTACACGGTTTTGAGCACGGTACTATATACTTAACTTTTAAAATGGAACAGTAGAAGCCCACTTTTTGAGACGGGGAACTATATGCTTTTCAAAGATAATTAACGGTGCTGACGCTTAATTGAGTGACGCACACGTACTCGAAACCCAGTGATTTGCTTTGTCAAGCTTGTCATCAGGCTTTCGCGCATTGTATTGCACATCGGCAGCAGCGAACGACATTAAACCAGCTCGACCATTTGCATTTTATAGATCTGCAAATCTCCCCCCTTCTGTTTTTACACTACTTAATCCCCGCGTGAAGAAAAAGCGAAACTTTCAAAAAATCAAGGAAAGGAATAGCCGCGCAGCAGCAGACATTTTCGACAGCTATCCGCGTTAATTGCACGGACATATACGCAATACGCGCTGCGCCGGTGAATTTTCGCGAAATGCGCTTTAAAATAAAACCTGCAACAATCTATAATTCCAAATTATACAGCCCCGAAAAAAAAAAGCGAGACTTAAACACAGACCATAGACATTTTTAACGTGGTTATACCTCGGTACCGACCGCTATATACCAGCCCAGTCATTCCCGTTTACTCTCCCCCCCCCTTTCTCCTCTCGTTTTCTTTCTCGCCTGCGCCGCTGTATACACTTGTGCGACGCGCTTCTCTCTTCTTTTATCGCCGCGCCTTCGTTTTGGGTGCAACAACGGTTTTTTTTTAGTTACTTGGTCAGTGGGACGGGGACGACGAGGAGCCGCACGAGTTCGAGCGAGCCATACTAAAAGATGTTCAGCTCGAACGGCCGTGTCCGTTTCCCTTTTTGTTCCCGGGAACGCTCCGCGCGCGGTTTTTCGGTAATAGTCGCGCCGGTGATGTGCATTGTAATATATATATATAGGTATATAGGGAGGTGTGGTTTTTCTCTCGAATGAAACGGCAAACATCTCTCTGCAGGCGAAAGACGCGCTTGACTTGCGTTAAGGCGCTTATATTTATATTGCTCGCAAATATTTGATGGGTTCGCGGTTTTTTTTTGTATGCACGTGATGGAGATGGGATATTTGACGGGTTTTGTGTATTATGCCTTGGCGCGTATTTACTTACCGGCACTAATTTTAGAATGAAAATTTTTTTTGTACATCAAAGTATTTCAAAAGTGAAAAATGAATCATTCGTATCTGGATATAATTCAATCGGTGACTCGAGACTTTACCGTAATCAGAAGTTTTCGAAAATCAAAATTTTATTTTTATGTATTTTTTCTTTTTACATAATTCTTCATCGACGTTTCGTCGCACGTCACCGCAACGATTTCAATTTCCACGTAACGCCACTTAACGTTTCTTTATATATACTTAATAATAGTCAGGATTTCGCATGATTCACTCTCTCACGACAAGCTAAACCATTCTCGCTTATGTATAATATTCGTTGCTCCCCTCGTATATCTCAGCGCCTAAGTAATTTCGCTCTAAATTATTCCAGGAGATATATTAGGACTATTAGAAAGCAATTAGTTGGCGATGAGCACGTCCAACGTCTAGGCGGTCCAGTGAAATATGATTGCCGAGCGGCCCGAGAGTTGCACGCGTGTGGCAGAGAAAGAGAGAAACAGAGATGATGTATAATAACGAGTACGAGGGGAAGAGGCGGTCTGTCGTTATACACACGCGTAAAGGGAATGCGGAAGCGACGAATATCGTAATTGCTCTGCTTTAATTATGAACGCGCGCGAGCATCGCGAAATACACCGCGTATGCGTATAAAATTAATTAAATTACCGATACACGTAAGCGGAAATCACACAAGTATGATTTCTTTTTTAACGATCAAGTGCGTGCAGTTACGGATTTGGAAAAGTCGCGTCCGTGTGACATGCAGCTGAAAGAATTGCCTGTATATAAAAGTTGTATATATTCGCCGCGGAAATGTGTATACTTTCCAATATCAGAAAATACCAGCTTTCTAATTAACCTTGCGCTCGAAAATGTAAAAAGTGTCGGATCATTTAGTGCATTTAGTGCATTTCGCGCGCGCCTTTTTTTCCAAAAAAAAAACAACAGCTGCAAATGTGCTGCGCGCGTTCGCAGTAAATTCGTTATCAGTCGAGAGAGAGAGAGAAAGAGACTCTTTTGCCGGGAAGAAGTATATACACAGCGGAGAAAGTGCGAATTTATAAGCGCAATTTCTAGCTCTATAACGGGGGGGGGGGAGAATTAAAACGATAGATTCCAGTGAGTGAACGTGATTTTATGGGCGCGAAACTAAACACAGCAGCCGTTCCGCGAGTTTCTTAAAACTCCTGCACTTGTACCTGGAGTCTTTACGACTGGTCTCCGGTGCCCGTACACAAAGTTTAAGGATCGTTGTAAAAGAAGCCGGCGAGAGTACGTTTTAATCAAGACGGTATTTTTTTGAATATCTTTGCTATAGTCCATTCGAAAGAGCGCATAAACCAGTAGCTTGACACGACATTGGAGCGATCTCTCCTATAGATATGGATAAAAGAAAAGTCGTCGAAGGTGGCGGAGTCTCTGCGAGAAAACGCGAATCGAACAATCGAAAGTGAGAGATCGCGCGGCCGCTTATATAGGTATACACACACACACACACACACACCACCTACACCGCAGCTCTATAAGCAAGTGATTCGACGCTGCAGTCTCTCTCGCACATTCATAAAGTTTACCTCCAAAAGCAAGATTCGCAGACGGCCGCACATGTACAGTTAACCGCGAGACTCGCAACCCGATATCCTGCCTTCATATATATATGTATACACTTCTTCAATTAGCGAGTGCGAGCGATAATGAAAAAGCCGCAGAACGAAAAGGGAAAGATAGCGCCAACCACTTGTGTATATATATATGAGAACATAAAGTTCAATGTACCTTTCGACAACAACTAATTATAGCCGTGTTAAAAAATTAGTCTGGCACAATGTCTGGATAAAGTCTAGCTAAAATCTGACCAAAGTCTGGATGAAATTGGGATAAAAATGCAGTTTTTGCATGCAAGTAACGGATAGAATATAAAGCTTAGAGAGAGCAGAGTTAGACCACCGAGGCATTTCGTTCGTTCAATTCCTGTGCCGCTAACGTGTTGCATATCGCATATACAGTGCAAAAGGGGCGTCTCGTGAAAAGATTTCGCTTTCACCGCACTCACGTTTATCCTACAGGGTATATATAATATATGTTTCGCGAGTCACGAGGACCTCGATTATTAACGCGCGCGCGGCTCTCTGCGCTTGAATAATCCAGAGAGGGAATCCTCGACGCGCACGCGCGCGATTGCACCGCCGCCGCCGCCGCCGCCGAGATTTTTCGAGAGATTATTATACCTTGGATGTGTGCATGCGATGCTCGCGCGAGAATAATATCTCTTAGCGATGTGGGGAATTGAAGCGGGTCCCTCTTTCGTGACGATTGCGCAAAACCCCATAGCGTGTGCTGTATATTATACGTCGCTTTTGCGTAAAGTTCTTTATAAGAGCAATGATTGCATGGCGCGTCTGTCTGAGAAGAGTTGATTGAAATTTCGTTTCGTTTTCCGCGGAATGTTTGGGCTTTGGGGCTTTTCATTAGCAGTCGAGTGAATTTGCTGATTTGAAAATTCGATTATTCTATATGATTTGTTGATCGATGTGGAAGAATTAGTTGATAAAGAATCTATGTTTCGCAGAGCTGATATGTATGTACAAACAAACTTGTAGAGAAAGCAAACGAGACTTGCAGGATAGCAACTATTGGTAGTTTTGGTATATGGAAACATGCAAGATTTCACTGTCTTATAACTATCCGAGTATGAATGTCACATCCAATCACTTTTACACTACTACATTCTGCACTTTAATGTTAGCTTTTTTCCACGCCCATCATTTTTTCAACAGTACAGTGCATATAACCCGATTTAACGATGCAATGTTATTAACTAAATGATTTGGAGACACGGCAGCGTTATTAAATCCGTCTAATTTAATGCGCTACATATATTTAATTAAATAAACCATCCAGCGGTTAATGAATCATAACGTTATATACGCACACATTAATTACGGTAAAGCAGGCGAACGGGGGAAGCGATGTAAGACGCGCTAACCTATTAGCACTTTACCAAGGATAAAGAAAAAAAATCTTTTTCCACTCCAACTGATTTTTCTCCTACGCTCTTTATGATAACTTGAAAAACCATCGAGTGCTCGAAACTCCTACGCAATTAAAACTTACAAAACTCTTGGGAATTCTGGACTCTTAAAGACGCAAACGTTGGAAGAATCTCGGCTAGAGTATACGCATATATGTTCCGTTCGTCTGCAGCAACGCGAGTACAAGGCAAACACTTTATAGAAGCGTGTCGAGTTTTAAATTTCGCAGCAGCCGCGTACGAAGTAGTAGCACTACTCGAATACACTTTTACGAGTGTGGCTTATTGTGGCTGAGATTTTTCAGATTCTGGGCTCAGTAACTGTACCCCGATATAATTTTTCAAATTGCCGCCGCCGCCGTGTTTACCGCAAACATATTTAGAAGAATATATATATATGGCCGGCCGTGCAGTCTAACTCTGAAAGGAGTTAATTTGGCTTCGAAAGTAGTTGAGCGAAGGCGTTGTATTATTTTCCTTCGACAATTACAGCTAATTATTGGAATGTAGCGCGGCGAACGTTTCTACAATGAACTTGTATCGTTTCGTTATTGAAAAATTAAGCTAACCCTTTTTCAGCATTGACACGATTTTAAAATCTGTTTATATTTTAGCTCGAAAACAACCGCGTCTTATATATATCAAGAAAGCTCTCTATAATATCTCGAGCCGTTCCAACTCGTAATATATTTTCAAACTTAGTCGGAATCGAAGCAAGTGTAACACACGTGGATTACGGCTCAGAGAAGCGCGTCAGTGTGCAGACCAGCTATGTACTCGCGCGGATACATCCCGGGCATGTATAACGGTCTTGGCCAGCCGTATAAAGTCCGCGCTGGGATGCGTGCACGCGCGACATGTGGTGTACAACGGCGCTTCGCTCCCGGCATATAGAGAGAGGATCGACACGCTATTACACACACACACACACACACACACACACACACATATGCGAGCTCGCCAATTCGAACGTGATAAAATCTGCTAAGTCGACCTTGAGAATCTCTATTTTACAGCGTAAGAAACATTGGCCAAAACGAGTCGCCTAATTTCACTGTAACCGTTATAAAAAAAATATATATACGTATATAATATATGACATGAAGAGACGCACCTCGCGTTACCAGAAGTACCAGCAGCACCGCCGACAATCCAATCCTCAACTCCATCCTGGTATTGTATCCTCTTCTTCGTTCGCGTATCTGGGCAGTATCTGCGTATTCGTATATCGACGAAAAGAAAAAAAAAAACTTCACCTTATCGCCTGTCTCGTATCATGTACACACGATCTCGCGAAATACAAAAACAACAAACGAAAAAATACGTCGTATACAATTTAACTACGCCACTCGCGCGAGATGAGTTCGACAAAAAGTCGCTCCTCACACCTGTCCCTTATTTCTGGTAGCCCTCGAACCTCATAGTCTCTACCACACTTGCGTACCGAATATATTGACCAGTTTCAGAAATGAAAACAGGAATTATATGTATATATCGCGCGCGATATACACGCGAGCGTTACTATTTGAGATATAGGCGTCGGTTGCGCGCGAGGCGTATCGTGGCGTTCGTTCCCGAAGACTGAAGGTGCGCTAAGCCGGCAGCACACACCGGCAGGAAGTTCTTTCTCCTCCTCCTCCTCCTCCTCCTCCTCTCTCTTTCTCTTGTGGGGCTCTGCAGGAGTGAGCGCTCTTACTCCGCTCTCTTTGCCGCCGCACGCGCGCGAGTATATAGGAGCTGTTGGACGCGACGCCCCTCTCTCCACCTGTCGCGCACATCGGGCCCCGCGTCTGTATATATATGTGTGTGTATGCAGCTGAGGTGTTGGAGAAATTTATGTGTAGCCTTTGTGTGTGTGTAAGAGAGACGGGGAAAGGGATGACGAATAATTTTTCTTTCGGGGATTTTCGGTTTGTTTATTTGGCTCGATGAACTTTCTTTTGGATTGGTATATAATATAGCGTAAAAACCCGGTGACTAGACGTGTTTTCGTACAGTAATTGTTTTTCTTAGGCGGTTTCGGAAGTGGTGCACAAGCTGTTGTTTTGCATACGTAGTTAACTTTATTTCGATTGTAAGTTTCGGTCTGTGGTTTACAATCTTCTTGGACACAAATTATTACAGACTAATTTCAAATATGTGTCGCTTAGAACTTGAAAACACAGGTAAAATGAAATTAGTATGAATCAATAATTGATGAAAAGTATGTTTCGAGCGGATATTTCAAAAACGTATTATGGTTAAAAGGATTTCTCAAGTAATTTGTACTTCTTATGCCTAAAAATTTTATGAGGGGGAAGTTTTAATAACAGTAGTCATAAAGTATTTCCAAGTTGTTTTTGAAATTTTCATGTACCTATTTGAGAAAGCATTTCTCGAATGTTCTAGAAAACTATACACTCGAAATCAGCATTCTTCCATTGAACACAACCAAGTTTGTAGAACGTAATCGCTGCGTCTAAGCCAAATTTTCGTTGGATCAATTTCTGTGTAAAATGAAGCGAAAACTTTGTAGTGCACATACTTATTATAGGTAATAATGCAGATTGGTACAGTCGAACCAATTATATTCCATTGTAAGTATAGTCAATGAAATTACTTGTATACCTGTGGTCATACTTACGATCCATTAACTGCACATAAATTAAGCATTTGTAAATCAGCAATGAATAATTAAGTATATATACAATTGAAGCAATTTTAATAACTAAATAAACTTTTATCAGATTTTTATAATGAATAGATGTTGACTTTGAGCATAATAACATTAGACTCGCTGTCTATTGCTTTCATTCCTCAACGTTATATCTCACGTTTTACATTCGACAGTATATAACCACATCATAAAACAGCTGTAACGCATTCGTTCTATAATGATCTCTGGCTTTTGACCGGATGTGATTCTATAAATTCGCACCCGCAAAGGCTTGTTCGCTATATCAGATCAATTTTTCCCTCCCCTGAACAAGCGCATAACATGCATCCACGCGCACATCGTATAAAACTAAACACAACCGAATGAATTACAAAATGTGAGCATCGGTGCAAAGAGCACCTTGTCATTTCCTTATTCACCACAAATCCAACCAACAAAACAATCAACAATATCGTACCAAAAACTATAAATAAACCTACAAAAAAAGAAACAGAATAAATAGAAGATACGAAGGAAAAGTAAATGTCCGGATCGTTGCAGCACAAGTGCATCAGCAGCAGCAGCGGAACCCGCGAGTCTGTGTGAATTCCTGCCGCTGACGCGGTTTACTTTCTCGGGGAAAATCCGTGCGGGCCGCGGAGAACAATGAGAGAGCGCACAGGTATCACCTGCACCACACACACACACACACACCGCATAAGGAACTAAAGTTGAGAGAGAGAGAAAAAGAAGGATGATGTAGGTAGCGCAGAGAGTAGTGCAAAATTCCCAGGGGATAATTGGATAAGCGGGTGCGAGAGAGGAAGAGACACACCGCACGCATGACGACGACGTCGACCGAGGGAGTGTTTTGCCGCACGACCCTATAGCAGTGCACCAGTGTATGTAAGCTGCCTCTCTTTTGTTTCCGCGTCGCTGCGGCAGCATACGTTTTTTTTTCCTTCTTCTTTGGATATATCATCATCGCTTATATTGGCACTCGGGATGCGATAAATGCTTTTTTTTTTAAATTGTAAGACAGCTCGTGGACAAAAATAACGTATCGATCCTTCCTACACTTTTGAAAGCCCACCGCGTCCTACAGGCACATTAAAAATGATTTATCCTCTTCGTTATATCGGACTGAACAGGCCCGCCGCGAGCTGCGCTTTATTAATTTTATAATTGACAATTATAATACCGGCGCGATCGAACGAGCATATATATATATATATATATATGTACGCACTCGTGTACTTTCGTATATACCCGCGCAAACTTTGATGTGAAATCGTCGAAACGATCTGTAGAGAGAAGAAAATAAAGAAACGAGAAACACTCGTCCCCGACAGACTAATTGCTTCACCGAATATCTCGTATCTCTCGCACACGTAGCGTCGCGACAATTATCTCGCTAGTCGTTGCCGAGGAAGAAATTTTCGGTGCAGCTCGTTAAAATCGCAGTCATTTTTACTCAGGTGTATGTACTATATACAGGCGTTCGCGCGAGCACATTGTACGCGTGGAATTATGAGCGCGTCATCGGTGCTGACATGTCGCAGCTTATATATATACACACGTCAATAATTACGGTGTATATATATATATATGGAAGAGCGAGAGCTGGGCGACCCTATACGCGGACATCGACGTCCTCTACAGCGGCCGCTCTTTTCTCTTTTCACTTCCTCCTTTTGGATGTATAAGTATATACATGGACATTCCAGGGGGGACCGATGGAATCCAGGGCAAGACGCGTTACAGCGGCGGTGCAACAGCATCATCATCTGGACGCGCGGTCGACGACGAGAGCCTCGTTCTCTTTTTCGCTTTCGCGCCGCGCCGCGGATCCTTCTTTCTCCTCTGTGCTGTGCGGTGTGTATATACGCCTCGGGACGACGACTTCTCTTTCTCTCTCTCTCTCTCTCTCTCTCTCTCTCTCTCTCTCTTCTGCTTTTTTAACCCGACTTTTACGAGCTGTGCTCTGTGTGTTCTTTCGCCGAGTTCTTCCAGCGATTCGGTGAGGGATTTCACTCTTGTTTGGAGCAAAGGCTGCGCGGCACACCGTTATTGGGACGTTTTGAATTGCCAAGTTTCGATTTTTATGGAAAAAATGAGGACGTTGCTATTTTTGTGCGTATGCCGCTTTTCATGCATCACATTTTTTGGAAATCAGGCTAAAAACTGCACTGGATTTAAGTAAATGACTTGTTCAATATATTGGTATTGTAAGAAAATGTTTGCTAACAAATCATGGATATTTATTATTTTTTTTACCTAATAAATTTAAATTTTAATAAGCCGCTTTTAATTATTGAATCGTGAATTATTAATTATCAATATATATATGTGAGCTCCAAATTGAGGACCGCTTATTGGCAATATTATTTTGATGGCATTATATCGCTCCCTGCCTTTTAAATTAAAAAGTCATGGTAACGCCCCCTTCGAAAATTCATCGGCCACAGAAGACAATGCGATATGACAACGAACTTATTATAATCAAGTTAACCCATATACTTAAATAAGGGCAGAGATGAATAATTTTACCTTCTGCTAGAATAAAATTTGCATTGTATACATTGTATACAGTTCTTTAATACACATTCGCATATTGCAAGATTTATGTATACCATAATGTTGGATGACAGGTTTAGCGAGTAATATTTTCACTATAATAGAACCTCATTATACTCATAAGTAGATGAATTGTAAACAATATTATAAAAAAATGGATCGTAACTGTGCTTCTTTTCTAACATGCTTATAAACATAAAAATACTTGACGCAGGAAAATGGACATTTTACATGAATAAAATTCAAATCTATCAAATAATAAATTCTTATAAATTTAATACAATCAACACTGTCATAAATGCAGAAAATTGTAATAAATATATATATTTTATAGTTTTTTTACAAATTTCTAGTATTACTGGAAACATACTTTCCAAACTAATCTCGATTTGCAATTCAAAACTAATTCCGAATAACTCGATACGTGCATCCGCTTACCCATTCGCAATTTTCATTTATTAAATCTTCATCAGTTCTAATCGTTTTACGTATCTGTAAACTTGCCGACAAAAGACCCAGATGAAACTCAAATAAATAAACGAGCCGATTTTTACGCATCGATTCAAAATTCTCTACATACACGCGTTTACGCGCAGCCGCACAACTAAGTATTTTGCATGCAGTTTGCAATTTAGCATTTTGATGCGAGCCATGAATAATAATGCAACAGCCTGCCGGGGAATTTCAGAATCATAAAATAAGCTCGTGCGCGGGCCAATTAGAAATTGAATTTCTAAGCCAAGAGCTGCCGATGATTCATTATCGGTAAGGTACATATCTACCGTGAACGTAACTTTCGCGTCTTACGCACGCAGCGCAAAAATGATCAGCACGGACTTCAACGATCCTTCGCATCACCGAAATAATTAAAAAAAAAAAAAAAAAAAACAGGCGGACACGCGATTTTTCCGATCTCTCGATTATGTTTATACACGTATATCGTCATCCTCTCCTCATTCGCGTATGCGCATACTTTCTCCCTCTCTTCTATATGCTCGTTTCTGTGTAGGCGCAGTCCGTCGATCGCCTCTCGAGATCCTATTACAAAATGGACGAAGGAAGAGTTCAACGTTCCCGATTAAGGTGAGTCACAGAATCGGCGAATTATGCGGCCGCCGCCGACGTCGCGCTTCTTATTCATAAATTCAATTAAGCGCGCCTCTCGATGATGTGCGCACGCGCTGAATGCCTTATTCCGCATAGAAAACTGCTGGTGTATATACACAGTGTGTATGTGATCGTCTTATTAAGCGCCTTATTTCCGCGAATCGGAAGTGCCATACTCGGTTTTTGGCCAAACGCCAGCGAGGAATATCGATGCTATGTATTTATTAACTATTGGATCGTTTGTTCGTGTTCATGGGTGCGTGCACACCTATTGAAAAGATCGTTGAGTTGGCTTTGAAGTGAAGATTGGATGAAATTCTTATTAAGCCCTGGGTTATTGGAGAAAATGAATTTATGGCCTTTTTTGTTGCCCTATGTGTGAGCGATGATGTTGCCATTCTTTTCGAGTTTGTATAGATAGATTGGGTTTCGTTGCGGGATTACTTTGTAGGAGTAGTAAGTATGTTTTTACCGGATGAAGTGTCTAATTGATACTTTCTCCTTTACCTGACAAGCGACAATACGATCTTCATTAAACTTCGGAAATTATGTTTTGAAAAATTGAAAAGGTATACGCGCGGTCTATTTGAAAGTGGAGAGATTGTTTCATCTCGACTGAATAAGATTTCTGCAGTTACGCTTTCATCAAAAACTCAATATCAATATTTTTAAAAGTTAAACTAACTACGATATAAATAATTATAAATTCTTTACAGCTCAGCATCTTTGATCGAAAAAAGAGTCTTCAGAATGCAGAAGTATTACAAAATCGACGGAGCACGGACAAAAAAAAAGGCAGAAGCAATAAGACGGTTCGGTTGACTCTATCCACCGGCAAAAAGCTCAATCAGTACCGATATCGCGATACTGGTCCATACCGATTTATATTACGCGTCTTGCGATACCCCGATAGTCTCGACTCCGCGCGGCACACCAAAAACTCTGCCTCACACAGTTTTTCCACTAAAAATCCTCTATACCTCGAAGAGAAAAGAATGGTCGTCTTTGAGGGGGGGAACAAGAAGAGTCAGCCGCAGTTGTAAGCAGCGGAGCGCGACACCGTAAACCGGCTTGACCGGCCCCTCCCTCCTTCTACCTGTCGTTTCTCTCCTCCTGCAGCTATAAGAGAGAGAGTGAGAGCGATATTCCCTCCTCTCCTCTTCTTCTCTCCTTTTTTTTTGTCCAGCATTTCGTGCAGCAGTCCGAACGAGAAGACTGTGCGTTTCCTATATATATATATATAAACCGTATATACCAGCCACTTAACGGAAAAGCTGTACCCACGTTGGCCTGCGCTGCAACGCTTACGATTCTGAATTTTTCCGGGAAACACAGAGTCGGAGACAAGCCCCTTGCTTGGACTTTTTTCTGGTACTCGCGGCTATTCGTTGGCTGCTTCATACTGGATGGAAAAATGTGTACGGTCGCAGTGAAAACTCGCGTTTTTTTTTTCTCGAACACTACTGAGATGCGCTTAGGTGCGGATTTCTTTTTGTTATACAACGGATAAGAAAAACCATTAGTTGGCAGTACTTAACATTTGTCTTATGTTTTACGAAGATTCTTTTTGCATTGCGTTACATAAAACCGTGAATGTAAAGTTGAAATATTAATTGTTAATTAGATTTTATTCCATATAAATCGTCTAACTGAACGAGAGAAAACAATCCTGTAAATACCATTAATGAGTGCATTGCATTTATATATAAATTACGCGTGCTCCGTATCGAATTATATATATATATTACGCAAAGGTAACCCATGTTTCTTGTAATAGTCTCTATGTATAATACCTCGAAAGCAAACACTACTAAATATTATACATCAAACCTATCGCATAATCGCGATCTAAAACATACATCGCTGCACACCCGCAACAAAACACGTTCAAGCTCTGCACAACTAACGCAACTGCATGCGCTCGCTGAAACTTTTATACACACTCCATTCCACATTCTGCACGTCTGTTTCTTCCTCGCTCCTATTATTATCCAGCAGCAACAGCAGCAGCCGCCCGCACGTATATCTTGCACCTCACGCGGATTGTATAACAAATGCGGGTAACACACGACGTAAGAGCTACTGTGCTAACACATATATATATGCACTATTCGTGTACAGACCGAGAGAAAGAGCTAGCGAATGCATAGCGGAGCGATTAATCCTGGAAAATCAAAGCTGCGCGACCAGTTGAACACGAGAATTATTATTATTTGCGAAATCTCGCGTATAACGTCGCGCGGAATGAATATTCGTGATATGTTAGGATTCGAAAATGTGCTATGCGATGTTTTGTTCTCAATTTAAACAATTGCACGGAGTGCGAAGTGCTTGAAAATGGGTATATATATACGTGCCGGTGTGTATTTGCAGAAGGAATTTGTAGGAATGTACGAGAAATTCCTGTGCGAACGATATTCCTTATTAATTTTAATAATAAAAAAAAACGTTCGTTAATAATGCAGAATAAATTTTAAACTGACCGCAAAACTTCAGCTTGTAAAGCACAGTTGTGTGATTATACCTCGATAAAAAAAAAGGTAAAGTAAGTGCGTTGCGAAAAGTATAAAGTTATTAAAGGAATATTGCTTTCCGCATCTCACAATCCACTTGTCGCAACGCCAGAGACTTCCTTGCGATCGATTAAATTTCATAATACACGTTTATGCATAGTTATTTGGAAATATATACCGAATAAAATCACATCTCCAGCGCAGTCGACGAAATAACGAAAACACACAGCTGCAGCAGCGCAAACGTAATCGAATTTCTTCGCCTCGATGTATATATGAAACAAACTCGTTTATATTCGATCGTTCCCCCAAAAAAGCTGGCCATACCATACACGTCACGCACGATCTCGGCGTTGGTGAGCGCAGGACACTCGAGGCCTATAACTTATAACAGTTAAAGGAGTATATACTCTCGAAATTTTTTTCAGTGAAATTTCACTAATAATAGTGTATATACACTATTTGACCAAGTGATAAGTCGGTCACTGTAAAATAGTGAAAAGTCACTAAAAAAGATAGTGAAATTATTTCACTAATAGATTTAGTTGATATATACACTAGAAAACTAGTGCATTTTCACTGTAAGCTTACTAGTGAAATTATCACTGTAAACTTACTAGTGGAATTAATCTCTTTTGAAATTAACCTCAATTCGAACTGAAAAAAATTCAAAAAATGTAGATAAAACCTAAAAAATATTTAGAAAATCATTTAAAATAAAATAAAGTGATAAATATTTAAATATATAAATATATTATTTGTTCTGTATTTTTACATTACTTATGCTCACATGAAGTGAGGCTACTAATGATCCAGATTTTGGATTAACATTGTAAATATAATAATCTATAAAATTGAAGAAATTTAATAGCACTTCAGGGTACTTTAAATTTAGGCAGAAATATAACTTAAAAAGCAAATCGAAAGCTGTTACTATCACGGTCATATCATATCGGTGTAGCGTCCATCCATCAGCTTGTATAAAATAATATTGTTTTTGTCCATTCTGACAAATGATGTATAGTTGAATGCTGGTCTTACTATTTTTCCTTTTGCTCTCAGCAAATTGGGCAATATCTGAACCTTCCTGTAAATACAATAATTTTATTTTAATATAAGTATACTTAATATTTATTGCTTTAACAAAAAATGTAATTAGTATTATCTATTCGATTACAATAATTCTACGATTATAAACAAGTATATAAAATGATTTTAATATGTTTGTTTAATACGTTTAAAATGATCTTGTTACTATTGAAGCTACTAAATTTACTGTATTTCTTTGTTGTCTATTATTGACCATTAGATATGGTATAATTTTGTATTATATTGTATGTTTACATACCTTCCAAAATTTGCAATGTATTGTCATCTAGTTGATTCGACAAACGAATACGGAGCTCTTTGACTGACAGTATTACGAATTTCTCCATGGAAGCCCAACTGCTACAG
>UELV01175933.1:21364-24254 GCA_900490015.1 Megastigmus stigmatizans | reverse complement strand
GTCGTCACGTGACCTTCATAAAAACAATCGCGAAGCGCCTTTACATATATTCGCGATTTCTGAACAAATGAAAACATAGATTTAGCATCTACTTACTAAATTATTACTATACTTTATATCAAATATTAAAAGCTTGGTATACCAATTTCAAAAGTAATATTTTTTAGTATATAAATAACTGATTTTACTATACCGTTTAGCAAAATTCATAATATTATTTACTAAATTAAAAAATAAAGTTATTGAAATTTTACTGCGTATAATTTTTAGTATACACGTTAGCAATTTTTAGTTACTACTCTAATCATTTTTCAGTGTCAGGACTTGCGGAAATTATTGAATGTATGCTAATAAGTTTTATAATTATTGTAAAGTTTCGCATAATTTGACTCTGTCTCACCATTAGTGAAGATTATAGTAATTTTAAAGAGAGTATTTTTCTCCGTGTAATATACATATATTCCTCGTCCGAGTACGCACAGATAAATTGAAGTGGCGGCAGCGTCAGGAGCAGCATTCGAAGTCCATGGCGTTGCTCGCGAACGAGATGCCAAGGTGTTCCGGCATAGTGACCAAGGAATTTCGCGTGAGCTCGGACTGCAGAGCCCAGGCATAATCGAGATGAGCTGTTCATCTGGTATATATGAAGCGGCGACCGGTGCAGTATAAGAAGTATGCGCTCACGGTGCGTAACAGAACAATGACGCGAGTGCGGGATGACCTGCTTCTGAAAAGGATGTGCTATCGCGCGCACAAAGGCTGCACTGCACCGGCTGCCACTGAGCTGCTGTTGCTGCTGCTGATTTAGTCGATGGACGAGCCGCGATAACGTCACTAAACACTCGCGGTCATTCCTACCGCCGCAGCGGCTCCAATGGAGAAACGAGATATAGATGGATTGGATCGATGCCGCGATGGAGAAAAAGGCCAAAAGGGACTGTGCAGTGTAGCCTTTTGTGCAGCACGCCCTCTCTCTCTCTCTCTCTCTCTCTCTCTCTCTCTCTCTCTCCGAATCTTATACCAACGACGCGAGAAATGTCCATTCACTGCGGCTGCTGCTGCGATCTATATAAAAGTAAGCGCTACGGATCGATGCTTCGCTCACTGCTGCCCCGGCGAGTCTCTATTATAATACACTTTGTATATATATATGGGATGTCGAACAGTTTTATATCGAGGCTGACCGCGCGACCTTTCTTCTCTTATTTTACTAATGATGTATTGTGCACGAGGGGCTTTTTTTTTCAAGCGGCGAGAGTCGTTTAGCCGCGATGCAGTCCGAGAATTAATTGGTGCGACTCGCATGAACAATGTTTCGGTAGTACTGGTTATATCTCGGGCTCTGCATCTGTCTTTCGCCGCTGATGAAAACGTTACGCACATCCATCATTGGATTGCTGAATATCAATAGCAATTAATCAGTGAAACTGGGAGCGCTTCGGGTGCATTACTTATTATATTTTAATCGCTCTCCATGATATATATACGTACTCGCTTTCCTGATGTATACCAACGATAGTCTTGACTTATATATTTCTATGAATGGGAGCTTGAACGATATCATCATTTGTCTCGAAATTCATTCGGCTGTGGAGTTTAAGAGGTATGATTTAGCGCAAAGGGGTGTTGTTAATGAGATAATGGAGGAAATTTTAATTCGTTACTACTGTTCTGCATACCGGTACCGCTCACTCGGCCGATTCTTTATTGCAGCCACGGCTTTAATAGTTTTGCCAACGTGACTCGGTAATAACCACATGAAACCGAATGGCGCGTACCTTAACCCGTAGCCAATTTAGTAATAAAGGTTACAACCTTGTAGAATAGCATATCATTATCCCACTTAGCATCGGTCAGCTGAGTACACACAGTCAGCTTGTAAAAATAATTAACTGCGCGTTATATTGCGACCGCACCGTACTATTTTTACAGCAGCCGATGTACTAAAACCAAAAATCTAAATGTATAGTTAGGACGATGAAGAAAAGCTCTGTACTCACGGCTGGAGTATCGAGTGACGAGAAGGAAAAAAAAGGAAAAAGCGTATATAGAATTCATTAGCAAAGAGAAATCCCGAGGATCAGATGGGTAACTGGATGGATATATATATAATTTAGCGAAATGGCCGAGCGCGAGCTCGCACATAACGCCGTACATCAAGTGTGAAAAGGAATACAGCAAGAAAGTGGGCGCGGACCGGATCGCCAGATCACGATCGAAGCACTCGCGGACACGCTCGGCTAAATAAATAAAATAGCCTAAGGAAAAGAGCGCCGGCTGCTGTTGCTGCTGCTGCCCAGCGCGAATCTCTTATATAGCGGATGGCATCTTGTTAGAGCGCGCGCGCACGAGAGAGAGAGAGAGAGCAGAGATAGAGTGTCTCGCTGAGTCTGGCTACTGGTCAGTACTGTTGTTGCCAAGAGAGGAAGAGAGAGAGAGAGAGGGACAGGATGCGAACATTGATCCGGGGCAAGCGTGCGTAATGCGTTAGTTCCTGCGGAGGTTCATTCATCGCTTTTTGCCTCCTTCCACCGACGAGATGCTGCTGTATAACCTGCTAGCGAGCTACTGTATATCAGCATCTCTTGGCTACAGCTCTACGGATTAGCTATGAGCTCTCTCTGGTGAGCCGTGAGCAAGAGAGAGAGAGAGAGAGAGAGATGGATGGATTCTTCTCAACGTGTGCTCGTAGCGCCGTGGCTCGGCTTTTTGCCCGCTGCCGCCGCCGCCGCCGCTCGGCCGTCATGGGATAAGACGCGTTTCGATCTTACGCCTCTCCTGCCTCGTTTCCGCTTTCCGCTCGTGACCGGATATTTCTTCTGGCCAACAACCTGCTGCTGCTCCTGCTCCTGTCGCCGTTTCTATGGCCAATTTTATTATATGCCTATAC
>UELV01175933.1:3864-16364 GCA_900490015.1 Megastigmus stigmatizans | reverse complement strand
TTAAGCGCGGCTACGTAGTGAGATTTTCTCTGGATCTGTTCATTTGAATGCAGGCGGCTAAGGCGCAACCAGAAGAAGAAGAAGAAACTCGCACTGCACACGTACGCCATGCAGTGCAGCCTGTACAGAGAGAAAAGAAAGGATCTTGGCAGCAGCAGCAGCAGCAGCAGCAGCTCGAGAAGGAATATGAGGAGGAAAGAAGGTGGACGGAGGCGGAGGTTCCTTATTAACGCCCGCTGCACCCGAGGCTACTTAAAAGCTCTCTCGGCCGGCAAAATCAAGTCGTCTCGTTTCTTCGCCCGGCATGTAGTGCGCAACAAAGTCTCTCTCACTCTCTCGCTCTTTGCGACTTGAAATTTGCAGCATCAGCTGCCTCTCTCTCTCTCTCTCTCACTCTCTCTCTCACTCTACCCGAGGAGCTGCGAGATGTGTTGTATGCAGGTCATTACAGTGTGGCGGGCGCGCGGGGCGCGGAATAGTTTACGACTTTTAAATAAGCGGCCTCGTCGCGTTCCCAAACAATTTGCCCGGGTAGCCAGGGCCCGGGATTGCTCGTAAATAACGATAATCTATTCGCAACGCGGAAGATAAAAATTTCTCTCTCTCTCTCTCTCTCGGTGCGGTGCGGAGAGTCGAGCCTCTCTCAGCAGCAGCTCGGGGCCGTGAACGCGCTAGTATAGCCGCCGTCGCCGCCGCCGCCGCCGCCGCCGCCGCCGCCACCACCGCCGCATGGGACGCGCGCGTCCGGTCGCCACTCGCCGGAGAGCCGCTACTTATACGCGCACTTATAACGCTTGCAAATGCACTACAAAGGACGATGAAAACTCTCGCTCTCTCTCTCTCTCTCTCTCTCTGGCCGCGAGTTTCCCCGACTAATAACATCGCCTCCTGCCTCCTTTTTGCATTGCGCGCGTATACACTTATATATATGTATACATATAATATGTAGGAGAGCTGGCTCGGTTGCTTTTATTCTCTTCCCTTATCCTCTCTCTCTCTCTCTCTCTCTCTCTCTCTTTCGCGCTCGCCCGCTGCAGTTTTCTTCTCTCGGCCTCTTTCTTTAGGGCTGCAGTGTTGTACGTCTCTCTGCGAGAACCATGCGCCAGCAGAGGGAGAGAGAGAGAGAGAGAGAGAGAGGCTCAGCGCTGCAGTTATTCATTTTTACGTCGCTCATTGCTCGGATTTTACGAGGCAAAAATTCGGAAATTGTACTTTGAACCGAGCGCTCGCGCGCATGATCCTCGCGGTATTCGACCCGCGAGCGATTCTCTCCTCGCTGCTTCTTCTTCTCTCCAACTCTCGCTTGCTGCTGGTGCCTCGCATCTCCTGTATACCGCAGAGGAGGAATCTCGAGCGTATAGCTGTTGCTGCTGCTGCTGCGGTGCGGTATTCCTATACACGTTGTGTATAGCGTTTTCGAGGCTTGCGCGCCGACGATGCAAATCTTGCAGGGGCAGGCGCGCAGCTCGCTTCTTACACAGACCGAGGGAAATAGCGAAAAAATCATCTTTTGTTAGGACTGCGGACGTTTGATGTTGGAGTTCAGCGCGGATGCGGTGCACTGGACGCGGGGGAAAAATACGGCGCGGCTGGAGTGGAACCTTTTTCTCCCGGTGCGCTCTCCAAAGTCGATAAATGAAAATCATTTGAATAATAACATAGTAGTTCCGAAGAATATTTTTCTAATCAATGAGTCGCGAGTTGCAGAGCTGAATAATAATTAGTCGAGTGGTAAATACTAAAATCAATCATGATTCTATCTTCCAATAACGCAAACAATCGTAATATGGCTCCTTAGTTCGCAGTAATGACAAAAATAATAATTCTTCGGTTTTTATATGTAAAAAACAGAAAGTGTAAGAATCATTTCGACATTGGCTCCTGTACAGTTAATCAGCGAAAATTACGAAAACACCTTTGAAGCCTGCACTGCAGCTCCGCGTACTACATAATGTTCGACAAGCGTGAAGTTCGCGCTCGCCAAACGGGAGAAATCACGAGGCGCTCATCTCGTTTGCTTATAGCAGCAGCCTCGATCAGAAATAATCAAACTTTCGAGCGCGCGCGCGAGCGTAAATTTAACGATCGTCGCTCTTATATACATGTAGCCGTGTAGTCTTTTCGCACCTGAAAATCTTTAAAAGCCTCGAAACGATTGATTTGTGTAGCGCGGAACAAATTTACGGCCGGCTGATTTCAGCGCCTGCTCGGGACGCATCTTCGCCATAAAAAGATAACAAAAAAAGCAGACGCACTCTTGTGCGCGCGCGCGGGGACTCGACGTAAGGAAAAACGCGACGAGTTCATTAAGAAATTAACGTCGCGCATATACGAAAATGACGCCTCGTCGTTTACCATCATCTAATCTCCATACGCGTAGGTATATATACATACATATAATATATACGCACGGCTCAATCAAGCGAAGCTTGTAATATCGAAGGCCTCGATAATCGTAAAAATTGTCGCCCGCCGCACTGCAGCTCCTTATCTGCCGCAGCCACTCTCGCGCGCTCTATACACCAGACTCCGCACGGTTGAATTAAAAATACAGCCCAACAAATTACGCTTCAAGAGAGGAAGAGAGAGAGAGAGAGAGAGAGAGAGAGAGAGAGAGAGGGAGGGAATCTCCTCTGTCTCGGTCCCACGAGTGAAGCTGCTGCAGATCAGCAGTCGTAAATCAAAGGTCCAGTAAAACCGGACGCAAGTTTAAATCAGTGAGGAATCGTGTGTGTTATATGTATAGGCTCGAGTCCTGCAGTGTACGAGACCGAGTCGTTTCGGGGGAAAGCCGCGGATACTCTTCGGATTTTAGTGTTTATATATAAACATACACCGAGAGAGAGAGAGAGAGAGAGAGAGAGAGAGAGAGAGGGGGGGGTTTCGGGCAAGCGGGATACGTCTCAATTAAATCTCCGAAATTCGTATCCCGCCGCATGCCAGAACACGATACACGAGCTGGAAAAGCATTTCTTGGGGTCCCGATTTAACGCTTTTCTCCGAGTAGTCGATGCGCCGCTATGTGTACGCCCGGCACATAAAATACCGAATATCTTTACGATGTCGGAGGGGGGGATTACGACAGTTGCGGGAAGTGTCTTTCGACCGATCGATCGATCGCTTCGGCCAGTCCGTTAGATCGAGCTTTTACGGTGTTTCAGTGAAGGTGAAAATTGACTCGCGGTTCACTGCACTCTCGCGAGTTTCGTCGTTGATAACAGCAACTTTTGCACCGCGATAAGATATAATGTAACTCTGGTTCACGGAACTTTGCAATGGAGCATTCTTGGGTGTATCCAGATTTTGCCGTTTAATGCGTGTACCGTGTAACAATCGGTAATAAAACGATACGATCATTTGCGAGACTTTGATATTTCAAAAGTGTTGGATATGTATTCGTGTATATAATAGAAAAGTCGTATTTTCCGAAATATCTCGACGCCCGATGTCGGCCCTTTAAGGCGCTTATCCATAATCCGGATTTAGATAGCCTCGTTATAGGGGGACACACTTAATAAAATGTTTATTTTAATTTGTCAGGCAATAATAAAAAGAAGTCCACAACATTATCGAGAAAATCGGGGTGATTTATAGTATACATAAACGCATAATAGAGATAGCGGCCGTTACAATCATACGAATTTCTTCTAAATTCCGCTTTACGATATATTCCGCGGGATATTCAACAGCCGGTCGTAAACTAAATTTCGAAGTTTACGGCCATTCCCGCTCTCGGACCTAAATATTGAAACATGTTTCGCCTCATATCGCCTGGCATTATTATGGATACGAGCTTTTTCAGCGCTATAACCAAGTGCTTTATGCGTTATAATCTGCTTAGCGATTGAACGGTTAAACTGCTTAGAAGTGTGCGTGCTATGGCGATGGTCTTTCTCAACGGTTCGTAGACACCTACGACTGTCTTAAAGTTACACAATGAATTGAGCCAAGCTACACGTAAATAAGTGATAACTCACATTCAATTTCAATCAAATATACATGCTAGAATACTTTTCATGTACTTGTCGTAAACTTAATGTTTTCAAGTTGATTTTTAAAGGCTGTATTTTTGTTAAATCTAAAGTACTTATTATTTGCAATAGGGATTTTTTGTACTTTACAATACTCGTAAAATTGAATGCGGTTCTATTATTCTTATTATTATTTCGTTAGCTTGCTTCGACACCTGTTTTATCTCTCTGCGACGTTTATAATTACAATAGATTATTTTTATTTATTATTACAATTATTTTGTCTAAAATCTCGCGAATGAAAGTTTAAGTTGCGCTGCAGTAGATAATCATTATTATAATTTCATCATATTTTAATAAATGCAGGCGTGCAGGTCAAGGTTACAATAATAAACTCGCTGACTTGTACGAAGAACGCTATTTTTCCAAACAAATGCGGTGATGCCGATCGGGTAGCATAGTTCCCAGCAGCTCGTCAAGGTACGACTGTTCCCTCGGCGCTGCGGTTACATCATCGCTTACTTATATATATATACCCATCACATCGAAGCAAGCAGCCAAGTGAAAAGCTATGCCGCATCAGAAGAGATCTTGGAATAACTCGCTCGAATCAATCTCCAAACTACAGAAATAATCTCGAAAATTCAATGATCGAGCCTAGATCAAAAATTTCTGTCCAAATTCATATATAGGTTTACGACCGTCTCTTATCGTAAAGCTTTGCACTCGGTAAACGGCGCTCGACGATCCGTCAAAATTTATATATAAACTGGCGGTCTGCATGGAATCCGAGTGAAAAATTCCAATGGAAGCTCGGTCGGTGGTTGTTGGGCGTCGGCGCGCAATCGCTGCAACGACACGGCCGTAACTCGAGATCCCTCTGAAATCCAGATCGATCCAGAGGCCTCGTCGTGTGCGTATATACCGCTGGATCCCCCTCTCGCACCCTCTCGCGCGCTCCACGCATCTCAGCTCCAGCGAGAGAGAGAGAGAGAAAGAGAGAGATGTCGAAGCTGGCGCTGCACGGAGGTATATAGTAGCAGCAGCAGCAGCAGCAGCGACTTCCACCACCTCGGCTCCGGGACCATGTGACTGATTCCCCCTACTCTCCCGCTGCCGAGAGATAGAGAGAGAGAGAGAGAGAGAGAGAGAGAGAGAGTCGCGCCGAGCTCGCACAGGTTGACGAGGAGAGGGCCTGCCTACCTGCCGCCCGCTGCCCCGCTCCCATTACGACGCGGACTCTCGCGGCAGGTGCACCTCTCTCGACGAGCGCGAGACTGAGAGCGACGGAGCCTCGTGTGCGAGCTTATACCCTGCAATCTCTCGCCTGTACACAAACATCGGGCAAACCTTGTCTGCCTGATTGCCTTGTCCTGCGCCTCGCAGCTCCTTGATTCTTCGCACTCTGACACTCGCCGGCTGGCCTCAGTCCCTTCGGTTTTACTACTATTTTATATCGTACTATACTTACCAGAGCTAGTGTGTTAACTTGTGCCGAGCGCAATTACGAGTCTACGAGAAAACAAAAAAAAAAACGTTTCTTCGGGATACAGAGTATAAAGAAAAACAAGTGCGCGAGTGAAATGTCGACGGACAGACAGAGTGCCCAACCATAGCAGCAGCAGTAGCAGCAGCAGCATCGGTCAACGGTAGCAACAGCAGCAACAGCAACAGCAGCAGCAGCAGGAGAACCGAGTGAGTCGTCGCTGTCGATGAGGTCACTCTAAGCGAGCCTTATCCGTCGTCGGCTCGCTCGCACTCACACACACACGAACACACACACACACACACACACACACACACATATATACCGACAGACGAGGCAGAATCGTTCTGCGCGCTGCTGCTTACACACAGATAAATAGAGAGAAAGAGAGAGAGAGAGAGAGAGAGAGAGAGAGAGGGGCAAACACACGTCGCCGGTGCTTATCAGGTGAGCGCGAGTGCGCGCGTGGCTTATCTGACGTGCACTCAGACACACACAGACACACAGACACACAGATGCACAGACACATCGCCTAAATTGCCCACCTCCTCTACTGCTGCTGCTTCTTCTTCTGCGCTGCGCTGCTCGCTCGATTCCTCCTACACACCTTGTTGTTGTCTTTTCTCACCTCCTCGCCGTCCAGTCCATCTCTCTCACCTCGTGCGCGGTTCGAGGTCTCCTAGAGAGACAGAGATAGAGAGAGAAAGGGGGAAAGAAAGATTAGGAAGTAGCACATTCATCCTGGACGTTCTGGCGCTGGCAGCTGGACGGACGGACAAGTGGAGATGTCCGAGGCTGCTCTCTGAGAGAATGAGGGAGTTGGACACGGAGAGCCCAGTCGTCTGGCCGGCCTGGTGTTATACTGGTAAGATTATCTCACATCTCATCCATTCCTGTACTCTCAAAGATACACGACTACTCTCTACACTCTACCCTAATCGTGGACCTACTCGCTTTACATAATACAGTACTAATTCCTTTTCCATCGACTCTTCGTGGATGCTGCGGCTACGTGTTTTGTCCAAGTTTGGACGTATACATATAGGCGAGTACGCGCGAGGAGTGGATAAAAAAATCGACTGCTCGGGTCAATGGCGCTTAAGCCGTGTAAAAAACGCTTACGCGATACTTGGAATATCGACGATCCGATCGCTGATGAATTACGACCGCCAGTCCAGTGAAACAAAAATGACCGATTCATTTGAGGCTCACCGAGTTTTTATTTCGTTAGGCGCATGTTCAAACTCGATCGCAATTATCTTTTTATATATTATAGCTAAATTGATTTGTCCAAGTATATATCGCGTTCATTAATTATCGAACAAGATTTTCTTTTTAATTAGCTTTGAACATATTTCTTACAAAACAATAGTGTTTTCTGTAAAAAATGTAAACTTCGGTTTACGTAATGCGTATATATCACAGTACGACTTCCCCATTCACGTAATATATAATTTGTTCATTTTTCACTAGCCAACGGGAAGCGATTAACTAAATGATACTTAGTAACTTGCGCTTTCATAAAAATCACTCTTACACTTACATCGCAATTTAATTCATGTCTGAATTATCATTTTCTTTTTTCGCGTGTACATAAATTGCATTGTGAGAGGAAAAGATGATTTATCAAATGAAAAATTTAAAATATCCGTTTATAAGCAATACGCGTATTACACACCTCGAAAACTCATAACCGTGTTTTTGTGTGAACAGAGGAGCCGAAACTTTGCCAAGTACTTGACGTAAAACACCTGCCAACGCTTTACATGACAATACCTTCAGTTTGGTTTCTCCTCCCCTTTTTTTTTTTTTGTTAAAAAGAATTGTATACCTATAATCCATGAATACGCGGCGATCTTAAAAGAATAGCTCGAAAAACGTGAGAAACGTCGTTGTACGAGTTACACAATATATATATATCCGCAGCTATCCATGGATCGATCGATTCTACCTTTCTTTAAGCGCTGAACCAACACCACGTAAAAACATTAACAAACACGCCGGCAACGCGCTATCCGTTTAAATGCATTTCGTGCAGTCTAGACATCCAATAAGAACCCGCTGTCTATTGCCGCCACTCCAACAGCGTGAAATGTCACTTACTTTATTACTGCACGAGCTCGATCGCGCAGGCGAATATTACGTCGCTGTGGCATTGTCGCCTGTATAAGCGTTTCGTCGCGTTTTAATACAGTCGTCGTAAAGGCAGAGACTCTATTTCTTTTTAAATACACTGCACACATACACGAGGCGACAGTTTATCGCGCATCCGGTAACGATACTATACGCGCACCGCTCGATTCACACTAAAGTACCTAAAATACAGATAAGCAGCGGCAGTGGCAGCAAGAGGTTGAGCTCGGTTGCGGTGCGACAAGTCCCCGAGTATTATTTCCTGTCCGGGCCAGAGCGAAACGGCCGTGGCGCAGCGTTGAGCGGCTTTAACGACTTTATCGAAGGCCCCAGAGCCATATAACTCCTCACCTTATCGCCTCGGCTTTCCTTTTTTTTTTTTTTTTCTACGATTCGACCACCTAACAATTTGCAGCCCACCTCCATATATACCTGCGTCTGTATGTATACGCACTGGAGCAGATTTTTACGCAGCCGCTGCAGTCCCATTAGAAGCGATTATCTCCCTCTCTCTCTTAGTTTTGTGGACTAGTCTCGTGATGCTCGATTTTGACAATTAGCCGACGAGGACCATCGGTCTCTCTATCCCTCTCTCTCTCTCTCTCTCTCTCTCTCTCTGTCTCTGGTTGGGCTCCACTTAACCTTACCGAATTTTGCCCTTGTTATCCGGACCTCTATCGGATATCGCGTCATTTGTCGGTTTCCGTCCCAATTAAGCAAGAAATCCGCAAGCTGGTGCGTCGACTCTTTCCTGGAATACGCGAAACTCGAATACTCCGAGATTCGAAGTATTCCCATAGTGGCCCTAGAGCATAAGATTTGGTAATCGCTTTAGGGCTTCCCCCATACTTTTTATACCTTTGGCTGTCGATGATAAGTTTTTGCGGTCCCAAACATTTCTAAATGTAAACAGATAACTTTTTCAGGAATTTTTCAGGAAATCAATCGTTTAATTAGTTCCAATTTTCGCGGATAAATAATGATTATATGGAGTTGCCGGGGAGTAAAGACATAAAACGCCTTTCAATGAAAAAATCATTTAGCGGCAGTCACCGGTGTTGAGTTCTCATTTCCAACGATTACGTATAATAAGCCTTTCGTCATTAAAAGGCATTTGTAAAATACATCTAATGGGCTGCAATTATCTGAAAACTTCATCTTCGACTTTTAATCATTAGCGGTGCCCGAAACAGATTACGTTACAAATGATCACAATCATTTTCTTAGATAATTATCTTATAGGGACTCGTATGCTCTCTGAATAATTACTCGATTCCAATCCACTACACACCAATACACCATCTAACACACGATGCTGAATTTCTATCTTTCTGCTAACCGACATTAATCAATAACACCTTAACCTGCTACACAAACTCATTCTATATAGACAAAGTGTACATCCCAATCGAGTACTTGATTTACCCATAAAACTAAATAGAATATGCCCGCGAGATTCGCGAGTACAGTACCAAAGATTATTACCGTTTTATTCGAGAGTCGTTTCGTATATATAACCCGCACGCATCGCTCGCGTCCAAGAGTGTATCGAACGCCATAGTATTAAACCTCATCGCAATTTATATTATTGTCTGCAAGCGCATGCGGTCAACGACAAGCTCGGCACGCACGTACCACTCGTACACACACATACACACACAGACACAGACGCACACACAGATGCGTAAAAGGTAAAAATCAAGAGGGAACAAGAGGCCATAAAGAGATAAAAATGAGAAAAGTAAAAAAAAAAAACAGAGGGGGAGAGAGAGAAAGAGGAAAGGAGCGATCGAGTAATGTTCCGCGATGATTCGCGAAAGCGAGATAAAACCGGCGTGCAGTCGAAGAGAGTCCGCTTCTGCTGTTGCTCCTGCCGTTGGCTATGACTCGTCAGAAACCGAATAGAAAATTGGTTTTAAAGAGGAGCGATGTGCCTCCTCTCCTCCCTCTACCTCTCTCTCTCTCTCTCTCTCTCTCTCTCACTCACTCGAAACTATTTATCTGCCTCTGACGGTCGGGAAAACGGCACACAATGCATCCATACACCTCCGCGGCATATAAATGTCAGCGCTAGTCGGGGCGTCGTGTAGAGTCGCGCGACAATTCGCCATAGGCGCTCTCCGCTGCAACTACTGCGATTCAATAGAATAAGAGTCTCTCTCTCTCTCTCACTCTCTTTCTCCCTCTATGTGTGTGTGTGTGTGTGTGTGTACGTACAGCAGCAGCGGGAGCAGCAACAGCGCCAGCGCAGAGGCGAAACGCGCCAGTCACCTCGCTTAATTGCTGGCTCGCTATCCGCGTATAGCTTAAACGCGCCCAAGAGACTCGCTGCAGCTCTCTTATCTGCACCTCTTGTATGCCCGTACCCTTATAATCTCCTCTTTCGCTCAGCCTTCTTATTGCCCCTTTTCCGCTTATGCATTTTATAGTCTGCAAGCAACTCCAATAGACTTTTTTGAGCCGCGACTACTCCGGTGTGCAGTTGCTGCTGTTGTTGTTGTTATGATTAGAAGAAGCGCACGCCGAGAGCGTCGAATGAATTCTCGATTTAATAATGGACGGTGCGCGATTGCCCGCTGTCGACTGCATAAATCCGTTGGGGACGTCGGAGCGAGTTCGCGGGCGCAGCTTAATTATCGTATATGTACAGTTTCGGCGCTGTGTGCATAAGGAAACTGTATAAAGGAAAACATCGAGCGCGGTGCTTTATTGTCCGAATAAAAAGTTTATCGGGATGATGGTGGACCGTTATTGTCGCAAAGGGGACAGCGAATAAAAAAGAAAAACAACGCCACCGCCTGCGAAGAGACAAATAAAGATTTTAATTGCTCGTCAGCTCCTCGTGCGCAATTTTTCCTCGCCGAGGAATGTATATATAATACCTGTATACATCGAGATTCAATTAAAATTTATCGGGTCGGGTCGGAGCTCGAAAGGAGCTCGAGCTCGCAAATGAAGTCATATCCCCGAAATTTATCGCGGCCTCCTGGCGCAGCTCATCATAATAATTTTTCGTCAATTACGCGAAGAAAAGGCTTTGTCGAGGTGAGCGTTGGCCGCGTAAGGGCGGATTCGATCGACGCTAATTTAGAGCTCAAAGTCCCTCCGACTCTTTTACAAGCGCATAAGTGAAAAAGCGAGTAGGAGGAGGAAGAGGAGGAGGAGGAGGAGGAAGAAGCTACGACGACGTTGTCGTCGTCAGGCCGAGAGGAAAAAAGGAAGAAGCGAACAAGAAGAAGAGAGAAAGAGAGAGAGAGAGAGAGAGAGAGAGAGAGAGAGAGAAAGCCGTTAAGGCAATACGGGTCCGCTCGGCTCTTCTCTTCGAGTATATTAGGCGAACAGCGTAAAAGCGTTGGGATAAAACGCGGGGTTTATGTGCATCTCTCTCCCTCTCTCTCTCTTTCTCTGGTAAAAGAGAGTAAGAGCGAGAGAGAGAGAGAGAGAGAGAGAGAGAGAGAGATAGAGATATAGAATCCGGTCCGGCCGATAGAGACATGTTTTCGAGCATTATCCCACTCGGAGGACAGATACGGCCTCTTAGAGGCGGTCTTACGATCTCTGCGCACCCAAGACGAGCTGACGCACCTACACTCCGCGCTTTAATCGTCCCATACCCTCTTTTCTCTCTCTCTCTCTCTCTCTCTCTCTCTCTCTCTCTCTCCGTTCTTCCTTTTCCTAAATGCATTCGCTCAAGAGAGTCTTTTTCCAACCCCGCGCGCCTATACATGCATGCATATACATACGCTCGGTTAGTTAACGACCCGCCGGCGCACATTGCTACAGCGAATCTTTCTTTATTGCTCGCCGCGCGAGTTTTGCGCCAAGATAAGCCTTCCCCCGCCGACGAATTTCTTCTTTATGCTCTCCCTTGGCTCCTTGTACGCGGTGCCACATCCGCCAACTGTATATATGTATATGTATATGTATAATGTCCGTATTCGCTGATTTCTGTAATACGGCCGGTGGAAAATACGTTTTATGCTGGTGTATATATGTATAGCTTTTGAGCTCCGGGTTGGGCTATAACGCGCCAGAGACTCGGGAGACTTACAAGTCCGTCGCCGCTGGGATTATACCTTATCGGCGTGGTGTGTGCCTGTAGATTTTTATTGATCGAATGGTCGAGTGCACTCGAGACGTTAAGGAATGCGACTGCGGTCAACTGCTGTAGCGGGGATCCAGATAATCAATGTATAATACTGGATATATTGAAGCTCTCTCTCTCTCTCTCTCATGTCGTTATACGTTCTCGCGGATTATTAAGCGCTCAATTTTTGCGCGAATGGGGAAAAAGCGCAACACAGATGCATCGAGTGTATATCGGTGAATTTCAGAAATGCAGTTAGGCGAAATGAAATATCGCGGCTGATAAGGAGTGAAAATTCCATTCGATTAAGTCCTCGTCGACACGTTAAAATTTTCGCTCTTATCAGAGACACCTGAAACCTAGAGATTTTTTTCCCGATCGTTCCAATTAAGCCGCCCAAAGAAGCTCCAGCTCGCGAAACGTCATTCGCGTCAATCGCTATATATAGGTACATATACACATATGTAACGAAAGCAACTCTCCAAATCAATAAGCTAATGGCCGATAATCATCTCTCGGTATAAGGCATTCGAGCGCGCGTACAAAGTTTGCATACACTTGATACGTATATACCTGCGGTACACGTATGCTCGGCAACGATCATTTCCAGTTAAACATAATGCACGACGCATATATCTGGAAATTGATTCTGGAACTGTATATACAGTGCAGCAGCAGCAGCAGCAGGAGGAGCAGGAGCAACAGCTGCAGCTACCGCTTACTCCTTTTTCTCCCCTGTATATGCGCGGCCGCTAATTGAGAAACGAAAAGTCGATTAGCTCAGTACCGCAGCGATTTCACTCATTATACCCCCCCCCCCCCC
>UELV01175932.1:0-19278 GCA_900490015.1 Megastigmus stigmatizans | reverse complement strand
TATATTTATATCTATATTTATATCTATACGTATAATAGTAATAGATTTCGTTTAATACCAAAATCGGTAAGTCGGTAATCCTTTCGAATCTTGCATATGCCCTCATAATTTGTTCGATTATTCTATTACGAATAAATATAATTCTTTATCATAAAGTGCATTAAACATGCAAAAGAAAAGTGGCGAATTATAAGACGGTGCGTGCATATCAGACACATTATATGGGACCTTCGAAATATATGGGACAAAGTTAAAGAAACTGCATGCAAATATTCCCAATTACTGCATAAAGTACGCACTTCCTGCGAGACGAGCGAGCCGTAATACGCATAGGTGAAAGACTGGAGCAATTTGAGCGCTATGTAGGATGCGAAAAATATCACTTTGGTTACGGTCATGTGCTTCTTCGTCTGTAGACGGCCGCAACGAGAAAGAAAGAAAATTACAATGATTAACGGTGAAATTTTTCGGCTCGTTAATTTTCTAAGCGATCGCAATGATTAAGATGGCAAGTATATATATATAAGCGTGTGCAACATGTTCCAGATGGTTTCATGTGCTGCAGTTCAAATATAGCCATTTACATTTCTTTCCTTTTTTTCTATCATCTGTCGAATTAAATTTCTTTCCTGACCTGGTCTCATTACTTCTCGCTTTAATCAACGTTCGTATAGCCGTTACAAGCTAGAAAGGAATACTTTTATAGTGATCCATCTTTGAACTATTTTCCTTTTCCTTTTCTTTTACTAATGATATTTTAACATAGCCGTTGACACTGTTATATATGAATTAATACATCGGTATTCGTAAGCATGATTGACGCTCAGAACGTGTGGAAATATTGTACGATTCTAGACAACTTATCAAAAAAATATGTTATATATAATGGGAAAATCCAATGCCACCCACCTGATCAGCCTGATAAAGTATACTGCACATGATGATGGCACTGGTGATGTAGGTCCAAATGACGATTAATCCGTAGATCCGTTGAAGTGCTTCCTTGCACCTGAGCAGCAATCGATGCGTGGATACACAGTCGCGCAGTTCGACAAGGTTATCGGGATCTCCAGGTCTCAAGTTACGATAACGCTCGGCCAGACTGCGTAGCAGGCCACACATGCGGAAGCTGTGCAGCCCGAAGCTATTGTCCACGCTGCATACGACGTTCCAGACGAAACCGATCGAGATCGATTCCACGAAACAGATGGACCAGTAAAGCCAGCTGTTCGGCTCTACCGCGAATGGATATCTACCCTGAAAAGCGACTTTTCTTCTTTTTTTTTTGTTGCGGTTTTGTTGCATAATTTCAATTCGAAGATTTTCAAATGTTTTCGAATTATTGCCTTAATTGCGTTTCAGTGTTTTTTTTTTATAGTATTAATATAATAATATATAACATTCGAAGTGGCACGATGCAAGTCGCAGAATTTCATTCAAAACTTCATGTATTTTATTGTTACTCAGTCTGAAACGTCGCTTGAATAAAGAATAAATTTTTCACATCGATAGCTTACATAATTTCTTATTTCATATACTCTTAAAATATATCCAGTTTATCAAGTATAATTTCTAATTATATGTCCAAATGAAGTTCGTTACACGGAACAGAAATCTTTCGTTAAGTATATATGAACCAAACAGGCGTTTATTGTCAAAAACCTTGGCATAGCGGAACAACACTTATTATACCATGAACAACAAAGTCTAACCTGATAGATCTGTATGTATTTCTTGTACTTGAAGATAATAATGAGGGGCACCAGAGTGTAAAAAATGAGAGCTGCAGCTGTGAGTCCGGCGACTATGTACATAAATCGGCAGAATACGGAAATGCCCTCGAGCAGTAGTGGCCTGCGCTCGATTCGCTTCAGATCCTCGTCGAATTTCCGACCGAGGGAATCGTTCAGCATCACCAGATCCTTGCGGTACACTAGATAGCACACGACCTTCCCCCCGAGATAACAATTTTGCTTTCTCGATTAAGTAATTAGAGAATGTCGATCGTAAATACGGATTGGGATAGTTTCTCGTATAGGGATTATAATATTCTATTTGGAAGGATTTGTGCGATTGATAAATTTAAATTGTAATCTGTTAAAGAGGTTGTTCCAGTATCTGGGACAGCATTTTTAATAAAACATACTTACCGAGATGGCCTCTTTAAAGTAAATTACAGACAAAATCATCTTACGAATAGAGTATCTGAAGCTAATGTCATTTTGCTACTTTTCTCGATGGACGACGATTAAAGCTAATTTTACGGGATGTAAGATATTACTAAAAATTTAGCATGAATTTAGAAAATATACATGTGCATCAAGGACAATCAGAAAATATCTCTTCAAACGTTTTGCGGCTAATGATATTCGTATAAATGATTATTTTTCCCCCAAATTTTCAAAGTTACAGCACTTATATAGTAATGCAAAAGTGCTATAAAGATACGTTGTCCGCAAACGACAAAGCCATGATACAATAAAAAGATGCTCACTTTCAAAACCGACGTGTAAAAGCTGAAGGCGTTGCTCATGCCTTTGGCGAATAGCGAGACATTGGCGATATTGTCGAGGCAGTAACCGAAGACTTTGGCGCCGAGGGCAGCGATTACGAAGGTGGAGACGAAGGTGATGATCCTGTAGAGGCGAAAAGTGCCTTCGTAGTGGGGCCATATACCGCTCAGGATCAAAAGTCGCCTTATGCTGTTTCTATAGGCTTCGTATTTCGCAAGATCGGCCTCCATACTTCTTATATGCACGGTGGTAAAACTATTTCTTTCCCTTCGATCGACAAAGTCCGCGCCTCATCGCGATTATGTGATATATGTATGTACCGATGAATTGTCGGTGTATACGTAAATGCAAGTCCAAAATAGCTGGATGAATGTTTGCTGAGCGTGCGTTTGCGTCATTGATATTTAATGCACGCGCTTACTTGCTCTATTATGCGACCATTCGTTGGAATTATACCCTTTCACGATGTGCTGCCGCTCGGCTATTCTTTGTCTTTTCTTCGCTCGGTCAGTTGTTTCGGGTATATACGTTATAGAGGAGGCATTTAACTGAAGCTATGGTATCGTATCGTGATGTTAACCTTTTTCGTTGCCGATGTTTGACGAAATGTATAGAGGAAACTTAACAGTTTAGTTTTAATTTTTTTGTTGTAATTTTATCGGTTTAATGATTTGTTGCAATTTGTTTTCTAATCGAAAACTTTGATGATGAAACTGAGCAAAGGTATTGTTGATAATACATATTAATTTTACGTTTATACTGATCAATATTACGAAAGAAGCAACCAACAAGTAAGTAGAAACATTATAATAGATTTGAGTTCATCTCTTGGCAGAGATTAGTAATTATTAATCTCTGCTCTTGGTTAATTAGAGAAGTTGAATTTATCGCTCGTTTAAGCTATACGTCCGAACGCTGATAAAAAAATTGATAAACTGATAAAAAATTATTTTTAAACTCGTTTTTTTTTGTGTCTGTTTGGCGTGTAAATACCAGCACTTACGCGATCATGGATTTTCATGAAACTTTAGAGAATGAATTTTGGTATATTGAAATAAAATCGGACCCGAAAAACGATCTAAAAATCAATTTTGATTTCGAATGTAATATTTAACTTGATATTTTAACTTGACTTTTGGACAAAAAATGTTTTTTTTTTTAACATTACTGAGTATAATGGAGTTTTCAAGCAGTTTTCAAGGAGATTCGAATACATCATTGATGAAACTACTGGGACTTGACTTTATTTGTAGGTACTTCAGGAAACATTCTCTGAAATATCATCAAAATCCGTGTGTCTCGCATAAGTACTTTGACTCTCCTTGTTACTGTAAAAAATATTCAATCCTCCTTTCTCCCGTGGACGATTTAATAACTAGAATAAACTATGAGTATTACTTTAGCAAACATATCCATTCCAGAATGTCATTTTTTAATCGTCAATCGCAAGAATCCGGCCAATCGGTATCTTATATCGACTGTAGACACACCTCACTCTACACATCGATACTATTCATATACTAATAATTTAAACATGAAATTGAGCTATTCACTGTATATATATATATATAGGACATATATATATATACTTACCTCCTCGGATATGAGAGTGCCGTACCAAAAAAAGGTATAAATTTGCAAGCACTTGGGTACGAAATGTAATATTTTTACCGCACTCATCCCGGTTTTGGTATACCGGTAATCGAGAATAATGCCAGGCCCACTGTGTCGTGTGTATGTACACGAAGGTGTATTGAGTCAGTAGTCTTACGGTTATCATGGTTTTTCCAAGTCCTCGACGAATCTCGGTGTGAGGTGGTTGTTGAGAAAGGCTAAATCATCTTGGTGAAGCAGAAACCTGCACATCTATTGTAAAAAATTTCGAATATAATTATTAGAGTATTTGAGAATTGCACAATTGTATTTGCAGTCGATCCATTGCAGTTTCTGAAAGCTGAAAGTAATTTCTAATCCTAATATTTTTATTTTTTATTTCTTTTTATGTGATGTTTTGCAAAGTAACTATATTGTACTTCTGTTCGAATTTTTATTCTTAAGTAAGATTCCAAATCTTTATGGTAAATAAAGAAAAAGTTTGTAAGATGGACCGGAATCTTAAACTTGTTGATTATAAGGCACAGGTATAGTAATATTATATCCAACTACTGCAATCATTATATTAAAAGGATGTTTACATAAAAAAAAAGCACAGTGTTGATTGAGCTAATAAGCTTATAAATACAAAATATACATATGCAAATATTTCTGCCAAGCTATATGTTATTTAACTTAAAACATTCAGACATAAGCACTAACCGGGTATACTGATAATATTAGCCAGTAGTTGCCTTTTATCCTGATAGAAACAGTAATGAAAATTAATAATAGTACTGTTGATCAAGCCTAAGAGAACAAAGGCACAGGCGAATAACGTGAAGAAGCGCATGATACATTTGTAAATCGGTGGCGCATCCGGTCACAATTGCCTGTCATTGTTAAAGAACCATTTTACATTGCGCGAGTAAATTCGATATCTGCGCAGTATTACTTCTATCATGATTAAAATCCTGCGTGCTGCGCTTCGCAGATGCGGCTTATAAAAAAAAACGTTACTTTCTGTTAAGAAAGACTAATTGTCATGCTCCCTTCATAAATAATGTACTAACGATTAGTTGCTTAATAATTGAATTTACCTTAAAACCAAAGTGTAATAAGTAAGGTATTACATGCTGAAAAGCTTTTCACGCCGGAGTGAGGACCCGGGTAAAGCAAAAAGTGTCTTCTCTGTTTAACATATCTAGCTGGATTTCCAGCTGGAGTCCAAGGTAGATTCGAGGTCCTGGATTTTTGCAACTAATTACGAAAAATTGACGTTAACGTAGATTTGGTGGCCATATTTAATGATACCATGTGGATGGTAACACCCAAAACTGGGGAATTCAACTTTAATATTTGAATTTTTTGAATTTTAATCGAATTTAAAAAAAAAAGTTAATAAATTAAAATTGAAAACTTAATTTCCCAGTTTTGGTCTCATCATCCTTTTGGTATCATCAAATATGGACACCAAATCTACGTGAACTTCAATTTTTAGTAATTAGTTGCAAAAATCCAGGTCCTGGATATCCACCTGGATTCGCTTGGAATTCCAGTCAAATCCACTTGGATTCCAGTGGAATCCACCTGGACTCTACTTGGATTTCCAGCTGATAATTCAGCTGAATTTCCGCAACAAGGTTTATAATACGTTCATATTCTTCTGAGGATCAAAAGTCGCCTGATAGTGCTTCTGCAGGCTTTGTATCTTGTCAAATCGGCTTCTTTATTTCTCGTTCACATACAGTCCTGTTGTTTCCTTTGGAATTACGATGTGGGTCGTGTACAAGTCAAAAAGAGTTGTTGATATTTAATCATGATATTAAAAGAGCAGGTGCTCAGTCTTCTTTTCTTTATCTTTTCTTTGCTCGCAGTATTGCTTTGAACTATGTCGAAGAAGCTATTGAATACGTAGTAAATCTACATGGTAAAGTCACGGAATGAATTGCCACGTAGTTTCGCCATGTGCAGAAATGTTCTATTCTTCATCTTTATGAATTCTTTATGTATATTATCTTAAAGTGATTTAAAAATCATTTTTTTTTGTAAATTAATTACAAAAAATAAATTTTTATTATTATTTTTGAGTGCAGAAAACTGATATAAAATTTACAAAAATTTTAATAATAATTGCGAAATTTGAAAATAATTACTTTTAAATAGGTTTTGTTACTTAATACATTTATAAATTATATAATACATATGTTCATTGAAATAAAACATTAAGCTAGAGGAAGCTAAGTGCCAATGAACAGGTAGCGGTTTTTATAGTGCAATGATAACGTTTAATTGTAGTTTACTTAATTTTAGATTAATAACGCTTATTAAGAAAAAGATTCCATTATAAATTTTGAAAGTTTATTCCTTATGCCTGTAAGTAGATATTTAGTAAAAAGCAAAATATTCATCATCTGACAAATTGTAATGACGCTATAGAAGCTGTTTTAACGATCAAACATATTTGTTGACATTGTAGGTATATTTTTAGAGTGTGACACAAAGCGCAAAAACGTTGGGGTTCGAGTGCGAACGATATATCAAAAGCTTGAGCGGGCATCTGCTTGCATTTCTCGTTAATTCGTTATATAGGGTGTATGATTCATGTTAATCGCCCCAGACAAATATCTAGAAAAGTATGGGAGATGGATAAAAACGTCAAATACAAAAGTTGTAGGGTTCATAGGGTCAATCTTTAAGAAACCTCTTACTTTTAACGTCAGAAATATAACGAGTGAAAATTTTTTGGGTGAGAAATGAAATAAAACATTAAATATAAAAATTTTACGAGCAAAAATTCACATACCTTGTATTATTGTCTGATAATACAATATTTTAGGTACATCACTCTAAAATCTGTCAGTTTTTTAAATCAATGCTACATCGGTGCATAACAAACATATTAATTCACTTATTCAAGCAATATTTTTGTGTTCGTCTATAAGTTGTTGTAATGTTCTATATTTTTTCCTTTAGTCCATTTGCCCAGATATAAGATATTTATTATTAATTCATCAATCTGCGTTGCTTGGTCTTGCACCTTAACTACAAACGACTGCATTACATTTGTACTATTACGTCAATAAATTTTCATACCGATTGGTTTAAAAGTCGAACTAATGAAATATTTTTATTTTGAACGCTTATAATCGAATTCACCAATAGTATAATGAAAATTTTTATTACCGTTTACTTAAATGATTTCTTTCGTAAAGCAGCTAATTTGCCTAAGACCTTTAGAAACATTGAGATAAATACAATTCTTTTAGAAAGACAATCATTGAAACTGTGTATCCAATAGCTAGAATTAAAACAAATGATTGAAGTACATGACTACGATCTAACTTTGCACTTTCTTCTTTCGGATGAACTTTAGTTTCGTAATGTTGTTGATTTATGGATGCCAAATTAAGACCACCTTCGAGAATCCTTTGAAGGGTGTATCTAAAAACATCTGCATATGGGGAATCCTTTGCAAGGAAATACGATCTCTTAAAACAATCAAATTGTGAGTTTATTATTTTCATATCTGGAGATCCATCTTCATCAACGTGTATTTTCATCAGTTTCACTGCTACATACAATGGGACTACGCAAGTTATATTTTTATATTGAAGTAAGTCATGTGCACAATTTGAACTATCGAGCACCGGAATGGTTTTCGATCGTAAGAGTTCCAAGTGTTCATTATTGTTAAAAAATGTTTTATATTCATTCTGGTCGATCATCAATGAAAAATTTGACTCTTCTATTTCTTTCAAATCGTTCAAAAGGATTCCATCTTGTAATAAATTTATTTCTACAAGTTGATTATAAAAATCCATACAATGTCTCAAGGATGCAAGAATGATGGTACATAGTACAATACTTTCTGATATCGTTTGTGGTTCCATAGGTGTGGGCATGCCAAAAAGAATTTTTAAAACGTCAAATAATTTCAAGCGTTTTGTTACAATATTCATTAAGTGCATTGTGTGGATCAAAATTGCAACACCTCCGGAAATAACGAGTACTTCAAAAAGCAACCCGTAAGGAATGTTTAAGATTTTTGATCGCAGGATTGGTACTATAACTACTAGCCCTTCGCACTGACGTCTTGCATCTAATTCGAGACTAAGATTAGATCGCAAGTATTGACTTGGCAATGGTATCATAAGCAGATCTGCAGAATCTAGTTGAAATGCTGCATTAATTTCGATAATGGTCTCTGTAAAAGTTTTACTATTAGTCATTATGAAGTTATGGGAGAAATTAATCGCTTCTGATGCAATTAAAATTTCTGGATGGTCAAGATGGACTACTGTTATATTGTATGTTTTCCTAAACCTTACGAGACGTGGATTATTGACAAGAATTGATTTTAAGGGATAACCGTTAGCATTTCCGAGTTTGCGTGGAAAAATAGATTTGCTTGTATTGATTAATTTCTTTTCGAAGATATGAAAAAAGGGATCGTAGTAATACATGTATGGTATAGTCTGTATAATTTTTTTGGATGTATCCACTTCTATTATAGAGATATCTAAAAAATGTAGATTCCAGCTGTACGAGAGAACATCTTTAAAATACTGATCGAGAGAAAATTGATGATTATTCAAAAATATAATTAAACACTTTGGTCGTGGAGAATTTGGAGACAATTCCCCGATAAATTTTAGAAGTTGGTGCAAATACATTGTTTCTTCGTTAAAACGAGTACTGTATTGGATAATCATGTGAATTACCTTATTGTGCGGATACTTGAAAATAGGTATATTTAAGGATCGATTGTAACCTGTAGATTTCATTAGGTCCAAATCAATGATGACAGTTGGAGTGTTTTGAATAATCCTTTGATAAATTTGGTTTTGTTCTGATGTATTCCTTGCTTCTGAGTTATTGCAAAATAAAGTGATTTGATGAGGTTTTAAATTTTGGGCGATTTCTTGCGCTATAGAATCTAACCAAAGGTAATTCGCTGCAACAATTGAGTATTCACTTAATTTATATAAAGTAAAAATCCAAAAGATAAACATTTTTTTCATTATATTCGACAGAGCTTAATAAACTTTACTGTTTTCCGGATAGTAATAGAATTGTGATGCAAACTAAGAAAAAAATATTTTTCTACTACATTTCTAAAATCGATTCTGATAAATATTGAATATTATTTGTCAATATTATCTTATTTAAATATCTCAAAATTGTGAGTTTTTTTTCATGATAAATCGATTTAGAAAATGTTGTATTTGTTCCAGTGAATCCAATAGAATAGGTACACGTCTTTGTTTATGTTGGTAGTGTAAAATTATAGGTTGTTGAAAATAAAGTGTTATTAAACAATAGAATGAAAGAAAACGAGAAGTTAGTTGTTACGGTAGGAAATCAATAGTGTTTTATTTTCCTAGTTTTCATAGATATTCAATAATTTTGATTAGCTTAGAGGGCTTGTTTTACAAACAACATGAAATACATTAATTTTTCAAGTTTGAAGCGAATCTTTTTCGTGACATGTTGGTTTAAAACGGGTATCAAAATCGCAGATACGCCAGAGAAAACTGCATTATTACACGTAAACAATTTGAGATAGATTCATTTTAGAAATTTGCGTATTTCATTGATAGAAAAAAAATATCTAATATAGACATTATGACAAAAGCATACAGCAAGCAATTTCCCTATAGGTAGTATACAATACTTCCAATGAGAAATCAAAGTCGAACAATGATCCAGAGTAGAAGCAGTGAGAGTTGAGCGTCTATATAACCAAGTCTCGCTCGCAGCATGTGGGATGGACCGATATAATAATTTCTCTCTCTCCTGAGAGAGAGATGCCGACTTATAGATATTTCGAGCGCGGTCTATGCGTGTGTTATAGGGAGGTTAAATCTGTTCGAGAGTCTGCAGGCGCTTGTGTGTCTAATGCCAATGGAGCATCATCGCTGAGCTCTGCGGACAAATTGAACGCGGCTCTCTGCAAGTGAAAGCCGATGACGGCATGCGGAAAATCTTTCGAAGGAGTTTTCTCGGAATTGTCTGCTGCTGTTTGGTACAGGACATACTCGTGATGGAAATGAACAATTTTACGGTTCGAAGCTGAGAATTTTTTTTAATGGGTAATAATTATTGATTGGTAATCATCTGTACTTATAATTGAATGTGGCTAGCTTAATTTCGTCTTTTTTTTTTTAAATGGTGTACCTTATTTTTCTGTTAAGAAGCGAAACTAAACGAAATTTAGTTCTTGGTAGCGTGCGTTAGTTGACTGGCGCAAGTTTTTTTTTCTTCGAGCTTATTTAATACAATTAATTGAGAGAGCGAGTGATTTTAATTGAGTTTCTTTATTTTATTTCGCTTCTCATCCGAAACTAAACGATTAGCTGCGGCGAAGAATGTATTCGAGTGTTGGAAGTATAATTACGGCCAGCGCGCATGTGTTCGATCTGCTGCATCTGTATTATATCGAGCTTGACAAAAAATATAACTTTTAACCTGTACAATCAAGCCAAAGCAAATTATATTTTGCAACACCGTATATATAGAAACGATCGAAAAAAAAAAACATCTTACGAATATTTATACATTTTTCCATTATCCGTGCAATAAAACAACGAAACCGCCTACACGAAATGATAGTTTCTCCGAAAAACCAAAAAGGAATAAATATCCACTTGGTAATAAGTCTAGAATACTCCACAACCACTTTTACTCGTACAGAAGCTCGAAGAGAAAGAAAGAATCGTCACGACTATATATGTATTCTACTCGAGTTAAGTAGTAACAAGGGGGGGTCAGAGTGCACGAGTGCGGGTAATAAAATTCGTGCCTCGGTCACTGGCTTACTCTCGCCCACTTGAATCCCCATCCCGCGTTACTTTTCTCCTTTTTTTTTTCTCTTACACACTATACGCACGATCCATTGCTGACTGGACGAGAGGGAAGGACAATTAAGCGGTCGCGATCTCCGACGCGACGTGAAGAACTCTTAAAGAAAGAGTAAGCATATGTGTGTGAGTTAGTCAACAGACGTGGTTATATATATTATGAGTCATGGTGTACGTTCGCTTCCTATAAGAAACTTTTCGACCAAAGCGTACTCCTATGGGGCGTCGGATCGTGCGTAGGAAGTGAGATTTTTGAATTTTTAACGAGTCATCGAGCTTATAACATCGATCGGTATATGGGACCTTTTTCTGTCGGCTTGTTTTTGTATTATCGCTATACTCTTACAGTTTGATTTTTATATAAAATTATCATTAACAGTTGCACGATTGAACATTGATCAATGTTATCGAACGATTAAAACATAGTTTATGGATTATTCAAAAATTACAGTACTATCCATGTAACTGTGTCAGCGGATAGGTATAGCCATTAGCACTACGCAGCTCTAGTTATTAATAGTGTGTGTATAAATTATTCATCCCATTTATCAATACATCAACTTGTATCTTTAGTTGTACACTAGCGCGCAGTCGTACCACTTTAGTAACGAGAGTTAATTAATTGATGATCGGTTAACGGACGAATCGCATGATCCGATACACCTACACTCCCATCGAGTTCAGTTTTTCCTTGTTCAACGTTTTACGTAACCGATCCTCTCTCACCTCTTCTCTGTTATTGTACATATACTTGAAAGAATCTGTGCTGTTTTTTTTTGTTCGCTCCGGTAAAGTGTATATAGGCGCAATTTAAATAAGATGAACAAAAAAAGAGAGAGAGAGATGACAATAGTGCAGTACACCGATTTGTCGCTCGATGATTCATTCGACAATATTTTTTGTTTTTATAATGAAGAGATCGGGATGTTGGCTGATGTCACCGCGATTCGATACTTTTAACAATCGCTCTGGTCTGTTGAACAATTAGAGTTTGTATTTGAACAATTGAGTTTTATTATCAGTTGTTTGGTAAATATATATCGATAAAAGAACTTTGTTATCGAACTCCTTCATTGATTTTATATACGAATAAAAGAATGGACAATTGTAATTTATTGATGAAATATAAGCTGGTCTTTTTTTCATTCGATTGTGTTTCGTAGAATGCGACACGATCGGTATTGTTCATAGAGGAAATCACAGTGAAAATAAATCCAACACTATTTTATGTATTGACTGAAAACTGAGTAAAACGATTATTAATTATTCACTCTGCGACTCGATGAATTCACGTCGTTGCACCTCGAACGTGTAAATAAATGCATCGCGGACCGAAAAATAAACGCAGGTCGGTGAAAGATTCCGAGTTTTGAATTCGACAAATTAATTATACCATCACAGAGCCGCTTTTTGCCTACTTACAGTAACCATGATGCTGTGGCTGCTACGCGGGTGTTCGTGATACGAGTATTAATTACTCGTGCGTCATTTTTCAGCTGGTTCCTTACGATTGTACAAAAGTTGCTCGGGTTACAGTGAATCTTGATCCGATGTGCTCTTGTGCCTACGATAACTTTTTGAAAGATTCTGCATTTACACGATTTGAATTGACCTGGAAATGATAGATGAATAAAATTGGCTTCAATTTCACATTATTATTGTCAAAGATGATTTTATTTCTGAAAAATAATCGAAATGAAGAAAATTATCCTCGTTGGTAAAAGAAATTTTTTAAGAATGTAATTTTTTTTGTTCGGGTTGATTTAAGGGATCAGTTTTGAAAATGATTCTTAATTAATATCTATGAATAATATTTTGTGAAAGTAAAGTGGGATGGAAGAGAGAGGATGTGGCGGTAACGGATATCCGATAAACACTGAAGTTTCAAATGTAATCAAGGAAGTTACTAATTTTTCCTTTTTTTTCAGAGAGCATTATAATGATTCAGATTATTTGTTATCAACCGATTGTGCTCGCACAACGAATACAGAAATAATAAAGCTAATGTTACAAATTCGTATGATATTTAATACGCTTCATTTTATAAGATAATTTGTTACCTCTTTTTTCAGCATTAGAAGCATTTCTCTGCTTATACCGTTAAACATGTAAAAATAAGCTTAAGCTGCAAGAATAAAAAAAAAAAGAAAAAAAGAAAAACAATAAAGGTACCTAGTTAAGTAGAAGAAGTTTCAAGGTATTTTCATTCGTTTCGCAAATAGAATGCCTATCATTACAAGAGGCACTGTAATTGTGCATCAGGCGATTCCAAGATAATCGTGCAGTAAATATTGCAGATATTATACGTATAACATTAAAATGTCAACTAAGAGAAGGAATTAATAGAAAAATGAAAAGAATCTGTAAATATTTGTCATTATATATCATCTTTATTTCAATACTTTATTATACCATCAGTTTATAATGTGAAATCAAAACAGGTACGAGTGTCAGTAATTAACAAAAAAATTTCGAGTAAAAAAAAGGAAAACGTTCTCGTCCGTTTTCAATAACTTTTTTTTTATCAACCGTCGTTAAAATAATCGCACAAGTGTTGTACTATATACGTATATACAACACCGTTAAAAGTAAAAGCGAAAGGAACGTCATGTTGGCTCTTCGCTCGTTTCAATGTCGCTTTCGTCCCAGAGCAAATGTTTTCTATTTACTTTACGCGTTACGTAGTAATTAGCATAGAGCGCATTTTCCTTTTTTCTTACTTCCACGCGCACTGCAGAAACGTCGAATTCAGCGCGACGAGCACGAATTTCGCAACGCGTCTCGACTCGAGTTCTTTGAAAAAAAGCAGAATTGAGCTTAGGCATACTTATATATATATAGACACGTTCTTTTAACTTTAAAGTCGAGGTGCGATTGGAGTATTGAATTACAATAGCAGGTATGAATGGCGACTGTGCGTAAAATGATACATCGATTGATGGTCGCTCGAGCGTATGAATCAGCGTTTCTTATTCGACTTATTCGATTTTTAATAATAATATACTTAATTTGCAATATCAAAGCTTTGAAAGTCGCGATTGGGAAAGCTTATTTAAGATTGAAACGAACGATGCGATAGATCGTTTTCCGATAATTGTGTATTTGATCAGTATATAAATCTATAGTCTTTATTTACAAGCTTCATTCACCGCATATACAGTTTCATTATTCTTAATCTGTATGCAATTCTATATATATATAAAATGTTACAAAAAATCAGTTATCAGTCAAATCAGTCTATATTCCAAAATTTCGCGATCCATTCTCCATATCGCATAAAACGAATAAACAAACAGACAATATACACACGGACGCGATTGCGCCCAAAATTATAACCGTATATACAACAACGAGTCAATAAATGCATCTTCATTTTTGCCGGTCACATTTCTCGTTGCATAACTCGTATCCCCAGGAAAAATTCCAATCCCTCATCCTGCGCTCGACCAAACAAAAAAGAAAGAAAAAAAAAAGGACAACAGCCAAAAAAGAAAGACGATAAGCCTCCTTATACACGATTATCCAAAAGGTGCCGCCGAGGAATGCACCGTGCGGGGCACACATACAAACACACACACACACACACACACACACACCAGAGTCAGCTCAGAGAGCGCCGTTAGGGCACATATAGCCGGCGCGCGAGTTGCCTCCGCAGCTCGCTATGGCATGCACATGATGTCACGCCCGTATACACACACAGACACAGGCACGCGTGCAGAGAATCAACGCCGCCGGGGGGAGAGAGAGAGAGAGAGAGGCTATACGCGCTCGACGTCCCAGAGAAAAGAAACACACAGAGTCTCAGCGGGAGTCGGCTCGCGTCTTCCGCACGTGCAGCACTGGCCAGTTGAAGAACCGAACCGATTTCAGCTTGATGCTGCTGCTGCTGCGCTCTCTCCCGCTTATATAGGTACAATACACTGGAAGTTTCGATCTTTAAGATCGCCTCGTGTGCCACTTTTAAATTAAATCTGGATTCGTATATGCTAACGAAAGCGCGGCTTCGTTAATTGTTCGACTTCGTGCGCGTAGTTTCATAGTTGCAGTAGGAATATATATATATATTTAATCGATCGGAGACGTATGATAGATAAGGTATAACAGTGTTGGATCGCCCCGAGGCGGTGATGTGCATTTTTCTTCTTTAAAAGGCATTTATACCCAGGTCTTTGCTGTGTGCTGTGCTATCGTGCTGTTTATATGGAATGTTCGAAAAACGGTGTGCCGATGACGTTGGATAATATTGTGTGTGTGTGATGGATATGCAATTGGAGTTACGCACATTTGGTTGAGGGATAAACGATGCGATCTGGAATTTTCGTTGATATGTGTGTTCATATTGCAATATCGATTTTTTCCGCTCGATCTTGGTTAACGTGAGTATAATATAAAGTGTGTGTATTTGAGATGGTGCACTATGGAACGATCGGTTCAAGCTTTGCCTTTTTCGTTCTTTTTGTACAGTTTGTATACTTGAATTAGAGTCATAAATTCATTTATTGCGCCCTTTACACACTTTCCAGTGAAGCGCCGCGCTAAACTTGGTAAAAACGCGCGAGTCGAATTAAATTAGTCTTTATACGTATTCCTACCAGTGAGCAAGTGAATCATGTTCCGAGTAGGACAAATTCTCAATGATCGCTTTGAATAAACTTGCGCGAAGCGAGAATTCACTTATGTGTATCTATATTCCCGCAACCGGTTATACAAAATCAAATTGTACGCAACAAAACGGCAATTAAATTAAATCGAACAAAGTCGTTTGTAATCGCTCATAAATTAGCCAATGGTCCCACTTTTTTACCTTTGAAGCAGAGTGCAAAATTTAGAGCCTTGAAAAAGGGTTATATGCCGGTCTCGCGCGCCGCCCGTTAATTTGCAATAAGCCAATCATAGTGGCGAGAATGGAAAAATGATATAGCGCTAAATGACCTTAAAGTTGTTGTTCATTCCGCGACAGTAAAAGGAGACAATTGAATAGCTGTAATTCTTATATTTACAATCGATCGTTATAGCGATAACGGTTATAAATTCATCGTGCGTATAATTGCAGATAATGAAGCGAGACTGTGCGTGGCTATATGGGTTTATTAATGAAATCGGCGAAATAAGGTGTATTGTGCAGCGCAATGATCTTCAAAGAGCGGAATATTAACGCAGTTCTGTGTGTAGGTGTGTGTGTGTGTGTGATATACATAGACTGTATTCCATGTTTCGAGTGTTTTAAAAATAAAATTACGCTGCGGGAGGCACATAACAATGTTTATGACATTTTTCTCTCGCGTAGTGTGTGTATATATATAAATATAAAAAGACATATATAGGTACAGTTAACGCAGGCATTTCTATTTATAATATAAAAGAGTTGTCGAGTGATTGTATCTTGGGCCGCTGGCTTTATCTACCGAATGAAATCTCCAAGTGAAATAAATACTTTAAAGAGCGAGAAATCTGTTCTAATTCGTTTCTGCTTTCCTCATCGATCATTCAAATCTTCTTAAATCACATATACATAAGGTTTTCCTTGGTGCAGCCAAGTCGTAATGCCAATTCCAAGCAGACATATTACAATAACATTAGCAACGATATCAATGAAAAACAGGTGTATCTTCCATTAACCTTGAATCTCTCTCTCTCTCTCTCTCTCTCTCTCTCTCTCTCTCTCTTGCACAATAAATCTCAACGACTATAAAACTCGCGCATTTTTCCTCGTATAATACTTCGATCAAAAAACTACACAAAATCTGGAATAGCCCATGTGCACATGTATACATCCAAACGCACGTCGCGTGTAATCATCCAGGACACACTGGGAACATCACGCGAAGAGCATAACGTTGAAGGAAAAAAAGAGGCGGTGGCTCATATACGCGGCTGTACCGCAGACCTCAATGCTGCTCTTTTATGCGCGGCAGCGGCATAAATTCGAGCGCACAGACGCGCACGCGGTTGCCGCGACTTTTTGCACGTTCGAATACACGGAGTTATTACTGCTCTTTCATAATGACGATGCGTTATACGACCGTTGTTTCAGTATATCGCCGGATGGGAAAATGTTGTAGGAGATGTGAAATTTAGCGATGAATATGTATAATATATAAGGTTTTTGAGCGAAGGTTTTGTTCCGTGTCTTTGTGCGGTCTTTGGAAGGATTTAGTGCTGCTGTTGGTGTATAGAAAGTGTAGAAAAGGAGTGCCTTAAAAACATGTCTGTAGTTTATTTGTTGAGTGAAAGGAATCGGTATAAGAGATGCTCGTTAAGCACTGTTGATTGCATGTATAACTAAAATAATCTTTTGTTTTTAAAAACATTTTTAAGGTCCTTTTACACAAATCGGTCAAAAATACTTTAGAAATTCCAAAAAGAAAATGTTTATACGATGAAAATTGACACACAGAGGATAGCCTGATTGTAGCTTGTAACTGCCGCTTACTCGTGCTATTTTATAGATTGCTGAAATTATTTTGCTACTGCTTGGGAATTATTTGCTTGGCTTGGCAATTCTGTTCGTCGACGTAGCTTTTGTACAGCTTGGATATTTGCAAAAAAATATATATAATAAGAATCAATTTACAATTACTCTTATTTGAATTTAGAACAGTCCAAAAAATATAGAATTTGTACCTGAACTTTCGTTTCCAATATTCATGATTTTTCAATAGGTATTACGCTTATATAAGTGGCAAAAAGAAAAAAAAAGATCGGGTATATACCAAAATCTCAAACATAGAACGCTAAATTACCAAGCTGATTCACCCGATTCATCTCATCTTACACAGAGCATTACTCAACCGCACATCGACACCAAGTACATATATATAAAATTACAATTACCCACACACGCATCTCCTTTCAGAGAACAATCGTCCAGATGAGTAATTAATCAAGTGTGGCGGATCTGCAACCGAGAGTGAAAGCACATACCGTTGACGACGTTATTATCGTATCGACGCATCCTCTTCCCGAAGCATATCCTGTTGCAAAGAAGAAGAGAAAAAAAGAGCATGTCCAAGTTCAGAGCTGTATCGGTGCGAAGGATGTCGGCATCGTATACTAGCGAGAGATTTCAACGGGCTACGATCGAGGGATGAGGGAAGAAACAACGGCTACGCGGCCGGGACCTCTTTAATCGCTGAGCACGATAGGATCCGCGGTGAAGCATGCAGGTGATCAGCGGTGACGTTGCTTCTGTACTTCGCGGTGAGTTCTTAGATTTCCACGCGGATTTAATCTACCGGATAATGATTGGTTTATACTCTGCGGTTAGGGAAGAAACGAGACTGTACTTTCTCGGAGAGATCGCAAATTCTATTATGTTTTAGATATAGCTTTGTGGTATAAATGAGACTGAAAAGTTCCGTGCTATATAGGGAGATATAAAAGTATAGCAGGTATAAAAGAAGTTATGCGTTGTTGTTGAACGTTTATTTATATCCATTGGAAGAAATGTACTTTATAAAAAGGACAGACGCGGATAATCACACGTTTTTGCACGCCCGTTAATTAATACGATTGATTCGTTCTGGGATTGCGCTGCACGCGAGTCGTTATTGATATTTCGTATTATTGAAAATTGCCGTTATTATATCGAGTAATTCACGACAATTTAGTTGCTGTATATAAGGATCCATTGTAAATACAGACTGCGACTTGTTATGGCCATGAAAGTCGTGCAATCTTTCTTATACCGCGATCATTGCGTGTATATTTTGCATATAATAGCAGGAAAAAGCAGATTTATGGGACTGTCTTGGAGAATACGCAAGCGCATATTGAGGAAACGCGGTTTAAACGAGACAGATAGCATTAACATCTCAGTCTAAATTTGAGAATCATTTTTGTTGGTATTTTAACTCAAACCTAAACAACACAGTTAAAGATATACATTGCCCATATATCTATTGAATTTACAATACAAGCACACATTCCTTCAAACTGTATAACTATCAACCGGTCAACCGAGATTTTTCTAAACGTCGCACCTAACGTTGTTGACTCACCTCCCACAAAGAATCCTATATATATCCAGCATGCGTACTGATGTACCACCATGGACTTTTCAGATCTCGTGGAGTTTCTCGAATGTCTGGACTGTATAGATCTAACGGATGATCTACGGGCGAGGCGGGATACGCTGATCCAGCGTACCCGTGCTACCCTAGTCACCACATCGGCTCCATCGCCCGAGCCTTATCTCGATATGAAAGCGGGCAAGAGCTTGCTGATGATGGTGAGCGACGTGCCTGAACTGCCGCAGGAGTATGTTGGCGCTGAGGAGACCGTGGGACAGGTATATATATATATAT
>UELV01175927.1:0-41259 GCA_900490015.1 Megastigmus stigmatizans | reverse complement strand
ACTTTAATTAAGATAATTAAGATAAGATGTACAGCGTAAATTTATTAATTTATTCCGAAACTACGTTTTAATAAATATATTTTTATACCAGACCTGAATTTATTTTTATTTAATGTAATCATATTACGTGTATATGCAATGTATGTATTATAACCTCAAATAGTTTTTCTATGAACGTTGTAATTTTACAAAAAGCATTGTGATTTCGCCATATATTGTAAATTCGCTATGCAAGTTGTAATTTTACTGTAGAAATTTTTATCAGATCTTGGCGAATGTAAAATTACAACCGCGAATGAAAAATTACCTAAACGTAATAATTTTACCACTCTCAATTGGACACCCTGATTACCTACTCTGAACGTAGTATTTTTACAAAGGTTTTTTTTACAGTGCAAGTCGCGCAAAAGCATTGAACAGCATACAGTAAGGTTAGGTTTAAGAGTATAAATCACAAAAGCGTGTAAATACAACATGGTGTGAGCCTTACAGTCGATTAATAAACTATTATGATAGTAAAAATTTAACAAGTTTGCATGCGGTAACTAGATAATTTCGATCATTACAAGGGAAATTATTCAATCGCGCAGGTGTGTATAACATTATCAATGAATCTAAAGTAGTTAACCATTTGTTGCTTCTGTTACGACAAGCACATAAACAAAATACAAACTTGAAAAAACAACAAACATATCGAAATCGGAGAAAAATAATAGAAAAATTTAACACTTACTGGGTAACTTGAAGATCGCAGCAATTTCCATCCAGACGCGATTGGTCACCTCCCGGTTATGATACGATATGTGTCTCTGATTCCAAAGTGCGGGTCTCTTGTAGACTTCGGCTATTAGCCGATTAGCGTCCATCTTCACCTCGTCCCTCATGTTCCTCCTTATGCGCCTAATGATCTTTCTCTTATTCGCCTCCGTTTTTGCGATCGCAGAGCTCACGTGGGGCATAAAAGTCTCGCCGACGAAGTCGCTCAGCACGATTTTCTTTATACTTCTTTCTGCAGGTAGCTAACAGGTGTCCTTTTTCATTGTTTATATTACGGTTGTCAACTGTTTTTTTTTCTTTTCTTTTCTATTAAAAATTCTAAGACGACGAATACATGTGCCGTCTTCTTACAGATGATCACCAGGTGTTGATTTCTGTTTTTTTTTACTTATTTGCCGTTTTGTTACAGAATTATTTGATAAATTGATCAAAACCACTAAAAAATTACTGATCGCATGTTACGTTAAATCTATTCTTTTTCTGCTCAGAGAAAAAATAATTTCTTTCGTCTTTCGACGAGGTCCTTGTGAGATTATTCTCAACCTTCACTCACAATCACTTTAAAGATGCCTTCTTTTTATATCTAAATCAGTTACGACCTTCTAGAGATGCACAGGATCTGCAGAAAAAAAAATAATTCGAATCTCAAACCAGTACCAAACTTATATATCCGTATACAGCTGCAACAAGGAGATGAGAGAGAAAACAATTTCTGACGAGCACCTATAAGTAGCTAGCGAGCGAATAAATACTGCGCGCAGGGCGATTAGCGCAGGACGCCGAGTGATCTCCGCGGCCTCCGCGCTCGTGAGAGAAGCACACACAGTATACACGCACAGCACTAGCTGACTAGCTCCCCCCCGGAGTCCCCGGCCCCCGCTCGCACGCGCAGTCTCTCTCTCTCTCTCTCTCTCTCTCTCTCTCTCTTACTCTCGCTCTTGTGGTCCCAGAAAACAGCAGCAGCCAGCAGCGTGCACATAGGATCGATTCTCGCGCGCTCGACGCACTGATATCCGCACACATCTACGTATATTCACGTGCGTGTGCACAACAGGAGCTTTTGCCCCACTGCACCAGCCCAGGCTTAGCGCGCCGAGACTTTCTCGGTCTCCATATATCTCGCCGGGATCTTCTCCCTTTCGATTTCATTCTTGCTGTAAATTTAAAGCGCCTCGCGTATTTGTAATAGGTTTTAGAGTTCAGAATCGTTTTTTTTTGTAGATCCACTTGACTGATTATTTATGGCGTAAAAATAATTTCTGGACATGCACATTATTTAATTATAACTTATTGCTGCGTTTGCCATCAAATTTATACATAATTTGACTCTTTAACTAAAAGTCAAAATTCTTGAAATATTTGAAATAAAAGTTCGAAGTTATCTAACAAGATAATTTTTTTAAAGGTCCATGTTTTTACTTATATCATATTAAAAGTCTGTGGGTACCTATTTCATTAAAATAACAAGTGGCCAATTATAAAATTCATATATAGGTAGTACTTATAACTTAATAAGGTACTCATCCGCCTGTAAATATTTTACTAAGATCACAAGAATTCTACAGATTCGTTAACTAAAGCATTTAGAAACAATTTTTTTAAAATCTTTCGATTCATAAAGCATTTGGACCTTGATTCGTGAAATACTTACAAATGTCTGCATTGTATAGGAGGTTATACCGGTACGTACGTATAGTTAGTTAACTGAATTCCTATAGTATCCCTCTCTGAGTGAGTTCTGACTCCTGTAGTAGTGAGCGTATCTGCAGGCAATGCTGTGATAGCAATGACACATGAGACTCGTTTTGTTTACAATGCGTGTTGCTCTTTTCGCGAGCCAGTAGCAAAAATATGAGTGAGCAACGAAAAGGATTCTTTTGGAAAGGCAAGAGGGTGACCGAAAAAGTATACAAGAAGAGAGTCCAGCAGTCACAGCTTGGCAAGAACATCCGAAAATTATTTGAGCAGAAACATAAGTTGTCTAACCTCAAAGACTCGTCTATGGTAAAAGCCGCAGAATAAGTTTTCAACAATAATAATAGTTGGTTACATTGTACGATCTTTTAGCACAAGGCCTTACACCAGTCATCAAATTAAAAACTGATTCGCAAAATAAGTGCTTACTTTGATTTAAAAAATAATACATTTAAGTAGGAGATGTGTTTACATTATTACAGTATCAACATTTAAAGTGTTTGTATAAGCTGAGATCAAAAAACAAAAATAACATTTTATATTTTATAGAATCTGTGATAAAAAAAATAAACATTTAATAAACATTTAATAAACATTTAATAAACATGATCAGTGGCGATCAAAAAACAAACTTCAATAAAGTACGTTTTTTAGTTTGTAAAAACAAGAAAGTATTTGTGCAATCAATTTTTATAATATTTTTATAACTATTCAAGTGCGATAATCCTATTGCAAGAATTATACAATTTTGAATAAGAGCGGTTAACTGAATTAACCGTGCATAATATATAAGTACTGTGGATAGGCGCCGATGCGACGTTTTTTCACAAAATTCATAATTTCCCACTTTCGTAAGCTTTGAACGTATATTATGAAAATTGATGAATAATCTGGACAATATTCTTTATCGCTCATTAAAGTTTCACGCAGATCTTAGTGTTAATTATTTAAATATCGTAAAAAAGTGCCTTTTTCCATAAGAATACGTGTTAAATAAAAACATTATTTTCTCGGCTGCTAGGCTTTGAACCGTTACAAAATTTTAACTGTAGCTTTATTATACAATAACTAACTAGTGGTTAAAATTTCATCAAATTCTTAATGTTAATTACATTTTTATAGGATTCATTAATCATGGTATATAAAATACCAGATAAATTTGAACTGATTGCGCAAGGAGCCGAATCACGGCTGTACCGAGGAACATATCTCGGAAAACCTGTATTGATAAAGGAGAGATTTGAAAAAAAATACAGGCATGAAGAATTAGACAAACGTATAACTAAGGAAAGGATCAAAGCGGAAGCTCGAGCTATTGTCCGAGCGAAAGCAGCAGGTACTGCCTTTATATCGAAGGATATACCTAAATATTCTATAAGCAGTTCATTTTTTAAATTCTTAAATGTTAATAATTATATGTTATACGCAGGCATTAGCACACCAGCTCTGTATCTCGTTGACTTTGAGCGCCGAAGTATTTTTATGCAGTATTTTGAAAATTCTGTAACGTTGAAAACTTTTATTCAACAAAATATTTCTGTAAAGAAAAACGTGAAAATTTTGATGGATAACATTACAAGTGCACTTGGTCGGGCGATAGCTAGACTTCATTCGAAAAATATCGTTCACGGAGACTTGACAACATCTAATATTCTTTTGAAAAATACGGTAGATTTGATAAACATTAAATCTGAGACAGATGGTAAGACTTATATTTTTATTAACTATAAACATTAATTTCAATTATAAATTACTATTTTTCTTGATATGAATAATTTATTCTGTATTTTTCTTTAGTATCAGATCAGATAGTAGTTATAGATTTTGGCTTAGCTGGTGTTGAGTCAACAGCAGAAGATGCTGCTGTAGATTTATATGTTTTAGAAAGGTCATTATTAAGTGCCCATGCAGAGATACCAGAATTATTTGAATTAATATATAAAAGCTATCAAAAGTTTTTTAAAAATAAATCACAATTGAAGGAGATAGTGATCAAATATGAGGATGTAAAGGCTCGCGGTCGGAAACGTACTATGGTTGGATAATACATAAGAAATTCAATCTCATTTGTTTTCATTTAACTGTGCACATGTATATGTGATCAGTAAATATATGTATTTTTTTACATGTATGAATGTCATAAAATGGCTGAATTCAAAATTGTTCTTGTAAATATTTTTAAAAAAGGAATGTCACAAGGTATCCATAAATTAATTGTTCTTTCCATCCTTTTACACATTTTTATTCAGTTTGGTTTTGGAAGGAGTGCTTGTCAGTCAAAGTGTAAGCCAGAATATATTATAATCCATGTCACCTGTAAAATAAGGAATCAGTTTTGTTACTATGTATATATTTATTTCATAAGAGCTATATTGTGCATGAAATATATCATTATAAAGGAATAATTATTTTAAATTAAGCAGTAAATGGTATTTGCAAAATTATCATACAATTTAATTGTTATTTTTCATGATATATAGTATGGAGTCAATTAATATAATTATTTAAAGGTTCAAGATTATATGTTTTTGAAACATTCATGAAGTTATTTTAGAAATATCTTTAAATGTGTTTGCATAAAAAATTATGTCTTCTTATGAATATGCAACTTAATATTTCTTAATGAAAATAAAGAAAATGCTAATAAATGTTTCTAAATATTTACTAAAAATCCAGCAAACGAAGTCATAAATCCCTCTTTGGTTAGCTCCCATGCACCACCAAATTCTTCTTCATCTACTTGTTGAAAACTACTGAAGTACAAGTACAAACTACCAGCATTCACAAGAACGTATCTGAAATCAGTGAAATTAAAATTTTTAACGTGTACTTTAAATTTTATATAGATTTTAAGTATACATTGAATGTTACTTACAGTACGAGTCCTAGAAATCCTTTTAAAGGTATTAGGCCCCATGCGATGCCAACAATTATACCAATAATTTGTCTGGCCCAATATATGACATCCAGGAACTCCTCCTGATTTACGAAATGAATAAGAAGTTATTAAAATGTGAATAAATAAGTTCCCATCATAAATTATAGTTGTTATTATAATAAAAATACAAATTATTTACTCTTTATTTGCTTTATCATAAGTTTCATTTCAATATTTTATATAGTACTTAAAATAATTAAACTCTTTCGATATTCAAAAATTTCTTTAAATCAATTGTACAAAAGTATTACTAATGATAAAATATAACGTGTAATTTATTTATATTTTCCAATTAAATTATTATGATTACTGATATGAATAACAGCAAAAATATTGATAAAATATTTCATTTTTCTTAAAATGTATATTCTATTCTCAAGATATTTATTACATTATTCTTTGATCTTGTGTGCTCATTACAAAAATAGCACTTAAATGCCAAAAATATGAAAGTGTCTTCTATTGTTAACTACAGTAATATTTAAATATTATTTTTTTTACATAAAATAAGTAAGTTATAGAAGTACATAATTTTTAATTTTTAAATTTGTACATTAAAGTTTACGTGAAAATGTTATAGGTAATTAAACGAATGTTCACGGAGATAAATATCAAACTTCTGTACTCTGAAACAGCTGACTTTTGACAAATTAGTATCACAACGATCACACAATAAATATATTATATCCCCTAAAACTCTGTAACGAAAATATTTCTTAATTTTTTAAAAAAGTTATCTTAAATTTATTTTGCTCCGTAATTCGCTGTAAAGCCTACAAGAAGTAAGGTTATGTTTACCTTGTCCGGCCACTCGGAATTAGCAGTGATTGCTCGGACCCACACGCTCGATTCATTCTTGTTTCCATTTCCGACCTTATCCCCTACTTTTGCACGCGACATATTTTTTCTTCTTTCTTTTTACTGTAAGCTTTAATTAAAAAATTCTGTTTGAAAACACACTACTCGCTACCTAAGAATCACCGGAGTCATCTCACTATCTCAGCCTCTCGTGCGACGCTCTCTATTGCACTGTACAGACTACAGCTAGCAGCAGTCATAAACGAATTATACGATATTATGGAACAGCTACCCTGCACGCAGTGTCACACGCACCACATGCGCCGATGTGCTCTGTCAATTTCCTGCCCCCACTCAGCCTTTTGCAGCTGTTGTGTCCTGATTCAAAAAGAATAATCCAATGTGCGTAAGCTCGATTGTTGCCACTGACGTGGCATTATATCTTACCTTTAGATTTTCTTTTCTTGGTTAAAAACTAAATCTGCATCTATTATGACATGAATAATTATATTAGGTAAATTTATTTGAAATAGTTTTCAACTTTCTTCAGTCGCCTTCGAAGTTATAGTTATGAAATAAATAACTTAAAAAATGTAAAATATAATTTTACATTTATTTCTCAATTTCTTAATTAATTCTAGAGATTGTCATATTTAGAAAAAATAAATGCATGTAAGGAACTGGAATATATAGAAAAATTTGTAGTTTTTTTCTAAAGTATTATGTATCCCATTAAAAAGTTTTTAAACTGTTTTAAGGCTTACCTATTATTCCAGTCTTTTATACTTGAAAATATTTTTTGTGCAAATCTTATATCAATCCCCTGGTAGGAAATTATCTAGTTTTATCAGGATCCTAGCTCATTTAGCGGGGCCCCCCAAGAATAAGCGAGGAGCTTCGATAAAGCTAGATAATTTTCTACCAGGGTCTATCTGAATTTTTTTATGAATTGATATTTTTATATTTAACATAAAATTGAATAGCTACAAATTTAATAACTTTTCGTGAAAGAACAATGTAGAATGATTATATGTATAATTATAACATTTTTAATACTTTGTTATATTAATAATAACGAAAGTATATTAATTAAAATAAAAATTGCACCAAGGTAAAAGAAAAGTTTTTAAATAAACGGTTTTCCAATTTGAAAGTATACAATGTAATGTCTTGAACCTTGCAATGCCACTTTATTACTCACACTTTATTGTTTATGATTTTAATACTATTCAGTCAGTTTTCTACAACATATATCTATATATGTCCATTATTCATCTGTTCTTTTTTTTTTATATTATTTAAACCAAAATTTGGTGATATATATATAGGGCAATGATTAAAAATAAATTAAATAACTTTTTTCAAATTTCCTTATTAAATCGATCTCATATTTTTATTGTTCGTCAAAGATATACGCATAAATACATCTCGTTCCCATGCTAAATACAATTCCGCCAAATATCTCACGCGTAGTGTAAAACTTTAATATTTCATTAAAAATAATCATAATGATGATAATATTAATAAAAAATAATACAATAATAGTGATAACAATATTAATATTATCAGTTTAATACATCGCTAATCGTGACAAGACAATGATTATTAAATCGATGAATGCGACTCATGGCAAATTACATAAGGAATGTATAATATGTAATATGTAAATATGTAATATGTAAATCGTAAATTAAAAGAAACCAACTGTCAGATCCATTCACGTAAGTCGTTCTAAATATTTTCATTCACAAAATGCTCCTACAATAAATTCTACTTCCATGAGCGCTCAGTCAATCGTATAAATTAAAATTATATACACGCATACATACTTTGCCGCATGCATACACTTACATATTGTGACTTTGAGATCAAGTCACTTTCTTATCTCCCTGGTTAAAAGCGTTCGTTCAAATATATAAAAAAAATTCTTAACATATGAATATGTTAGTTTGGATAGTCGTTGGCTTGGTGGGTAAGGCGCTTGCCTGCCAATACAAGGCTGCCCAAGTGCAGGTCGTGGGTTCCAACCCCGTCGTACGAAAAATTTTTTCGGAAACGGAAAAAGAATCCATGACTACACTATCGCACAAAAAGTCACGCTGGGTACAAAAATTAACAAAAAAAGTCCCACTGGGCGCTACATATGAATTGCGGCACATAGGGTCCTCTGCAGGAAGGACCCGCGGCCAATAAACAATAAAGAAAAGAAAGTAATGAATATACTGTTTTTCGAATACAATTTTTATCAAAATTAAAATTACATTGTAAAAACGCTAAGAATCAATTATTCTATATACACATTAATAACTAATGTTAGTAAAAAAATGCTTGATTTTTTTAAAAAAGAGATTCTAAAATTTTGAGTACTTTTATCACTAAGATTTTTGTCATTTTTAAGTTTTCTAACCAGGGCTGTCCCTTAGGGATACTCGCGTGTTTCAATCTCAGCTAGTTTTGTTCACTTCAATTTGGCACACGCAGTTTTGAGATTCGATCAATATTATGCAACACGATTTTAACTATTTTTTTCGGGGATCAAACTTTACTGGCCCAGTAGTCATTAATCTTTTTCAAGGCTACATATTTATAATTTTCAATACTGATTTAATAATTTAAAAAATAAAGTCGACAAGTTAAAATATTCTACTTAACGCGTAGTTTCCTAAATACTTTTTCATAAAAATTTTAATATTATGTTGGGTACTAAACTAACAATCATGACACAAAGTTTTTTAAAAATAACATTGCACATTCTAAAACTTTAGTTTCTACAAAAAATCCTTAATTTGTATACATTTAATTTAAAAAAGTTCCTTGGAAAATATTATCCCCATATAGGATACTTTCAGGAAGAATAATTTAAAATAGGAAACATCATTAATTAGATTTAAAATTGCACATTTGATAAATACGAAAACTTAACTTTTTAAATTATTAAATGTCATATTGAAAATCATGGGTGCGTATATTTAAATTAAACAAAATTTGAGCTTAGATTGAGCAGGAATACTATCCAACGAATCTTCTGATTTTTTAAAGACGATTTCGGTGTAATAATGAGATTACATTCTTAGTGTAAAATCGCTTGTTTTTTCACTTGTACACCGAGAAAAAAGATACCATCATTTTTAATGCTTAAAAGTAAACTTGATACAAAATTTTTAAAATCTTATAAAGCATGATATGAACAATAACATAAACGTAAAAAAAAGTGACTTAGAAAATGATTTTGCACACTTTAAGCTTATCCTATAAAACTTAACATATATTAAGTTTCATCAGAATAGCCTATAATATAAAATATTGAATCATGCATTATTTTATATTAATTGCAATAAAGATTAATAATCTAATTTTTCTAGTAAAGCAATAACTTTAACTGATTTTTTCATAAAATTTTCCATGCAAAAAAATCATGATATCCATTCACTCCATGTGCATTGCACAGCTCAATTCAAATCTACCTTTTCATATATAATAACTAGGCGCTTGTAGAAATACAAGGTATAATTATAGATTTTTCATCGTCTACCTTAAATAATTCGCTTATACACACGTTTATTTACACGTGCACGAATACGTGCACAAATCATTACGTCACAATAATAATAAAAAACAATATTGACGCTTTGGCACCTGCGTGCACAATAATAATAATAAAAAAAAACGAAAATACAATATTAAAAAACCATCTAAAAGGGCTTAAACGCTAAGAAAAAACTGGAGCGCACCGGTGTATTGCAAAGAAAAGCACCGAGCTGGAATCATACGTTTCATTTTTCCTTATCTTTAAATCTAGTAAAACTACTGAAATAAACGACCTATTTATCCCTGAATAGCAATTAATAATTGATTCTTCATTACTCACGCTCTCGATGATCAATCACTCATGATTGCTATTAAAATCGACGATTAAACTTTTGGAAAAATCGATGTTAAAAGAAAATTAAAATTATAGGTAGACATCGATTTGAAACCGCATCCTTTTTTAATAGTGTAATTGTTACTTCACCCATTGATTGCATTTAACTTTAATTAAAATAAAATAAACACTAAATAAGTAAAATAAATATAATTTGATACTTCTCTACGTTAAACTAATTAATGACTTTTAAATGTCGCAAATGTTGGAGTTTGAATTACATCGACTGGAAATTGTAAAGAAGTTCAATATAAGTATTGAAATTGAACTACTCAACAATTTAACGCTTTGACATTTGATTTTTTACATATTTCATAAATTATATTTATTCAGTCATTAAAATATTGTTTTAATGTAGAGTACTATCACATTATTGTATCATGAAGTTATCGTGCAATTGTTGTAAAAAATGTGTTAAATTCTGAGATCCACTTTACTATCACCCAGTAATACAATGTACAACTGTATTCCTTTATTTACATTTTATTAAAAAAGATATGCTGTTTCAAATACGATTTTAAAAAATAACTGAGCGAGAGTATGGAAGATGATGAGGTAGTGCAAATAACATAGGGTTAAGTACCCTGCCCGTGATAAACAAAGTCTGAACTTACACGATGTTACGTGTTACCTTCAGACTGTTATTCATCGGAACTAAACAGCAGGCACTTAAAAATGCTGGCCCTTACATACACGTTTGTTTGTGTTTTTTGAATACAATAGAGGTAAGTATAAAAAATTACGGAAATCGCTTGTTGTTTTTAGGTTTTTTTTTCTCATTTTCGTTGTAAAAAAATTTCATCTACGTTCCTTAAGATTTTTAAAAAAAGCAAGCGGCAAGAAAGAGAGAAAAAGAAAGAAAACAATGGGAAATTTATGTAATTTATGTGTGCTATCGTCGAGTAGTACTTTCGATTATAATACAATTATATCTTACTTTTGCACTGATCAGCTTATAGCTGGGCAATTTTAAAAAACAGTAACTTCTTTAATATCAGTTTTGTTTAATAATTGTCCTACGCTGGTTGTAATTAAAGACCGATACTAGGTTTCTAAATTTTTACTATATACAATTTAAGAATAAATTTATGATGAATACTCACATGTATTACACATTGAATTCATATTACTATATTGAATCAAATTTTTAAAATAACAAGTATGCTATCTAGTATACTAACACATAGTATACTAGATAATTTGTTTAATTTATAACATAAAATTTTGTCATTTTGAAAAATTAAAATTGAATTACAAACTGTAGTTTAGGAAATAAATTTGTGTTAAATTGATTATACGCAATTATTTTTATATTACTAAAATATTTCATTGAATATTATTAGGCATAAGACAAAAACTTTGTTAAAATAATAAAACTATAGTATATTTAAATATTCGTGCGACGTCGCTGTGATTTATATATGATTTTGACGTTACACAAAGTTTATGAATAGTTATAAAATATTGTAAAGTCAGTTACTTGATTCTTAATTATTCACAATTCATCAATAAAATCATTGCATAATAGAATATGTGACTAACATAAATTACTTTAAAAAAATACTTAATATCGATTAAAGCATATTTTCGAAAGTAAAAATTTCGAAACTATAGAATCGGTCAATCGTTCTTATTATATTTTGCGATGCACACGTTTTCAAATATTGTGCACCGATTTTTATTGCACGTTTTTCTAAAACTCTTTTCTTTCTTTTTCTCTAAACGTCGACTGTGTCATTATCGTAATTGAAATTTGAATCGCGAAGAAACGAGGTGCGTCGAAGTTTGAAAGCTAGTCGGCGGTTAGGCTCAGTCTCTCTCTGTGCTTCCGGTGCCTGAGAACACATAAGCAAAAAATAGGTGGAAATCATTTTTTTATTCATGCAGATACATTGGGAATCTTCTGTTAGTTTATTCTTATTCATTAGAAAAATGGCGTAAGTACGTTACTGAAATGTACGTTGCATGAATAAAATTTTTTATTCAAAAGTAGCTTACGACATTTTCTATGAATAATTGTTAACTTTTCAATATTTTTTTTTTTATTTATGACTCATTCATTTAGTGTATTATTAGAGTTCGCAAGCATGTAAATATTATGTTGTATTTTACTAGCAGTCTTTATGGAAAGATTACAATCGAAAGCTGTCAATTAAATTATTATAAAAAAATTAACTCATATTTGAAAGCTTATTGGGTTGTAAATAATACATCTAAACAATGTGCTAATAACAACTGAATTAAGGGATTAAAAAAAAATAAACTAAAGATACCTTAAGAGAGGACGACTGTGCCAGTGGCGGGGGGTCAACATATCGTCGTAGAGCTGACCTCCATGCTGCGGAATGCTCTAAAATAAATATACATAAAGCAAAGCTACAGAAAAATTAAAAGTCAAACTCGTGCATACAGCCTCTTGATGAATGTTACTTGATTATGAATGTGAAAATAAAAGAAAAAACAAATAAAATTAAAAGAAATTACATTAGGACGGTCGAGGCAGTTCTTGTACGATTTATTTGGTTGAGCAACTTTTCTTATTATATATAAACTTATCAAAATTAATTGCTTAAAATCAATCACACAGCAGTACGATAATATCAATTAAAATTTCTATTTTATCTTTACGTTATAACTACATAATTGTTGTCAAATCGGCTTTTTAACTTAATCGATCAATGCTCTAGCCTAAAATATCATACATACATTACAAAGCAGTTTGATTCTTCACAAGTCTTAAATTTGAATAAAGTTACTTTAATATCGTGCAAGAACAACCTGAGTAAATGAATAACTAATCTTGCAGCGTGTGATTATCCGTGGTGTGGTAGTGCAAGCGTATCGTGCGCGTTATGGACCCTGGCTCTTTTGTTTTAAGTGTTATTGTAAAACACGCTTCTTATGCTCCTTCTTATTTTACCATTTTCCTTCTTATCCGTTTTCGGTTGGCTAGACCCACTTCCACCCTTCGATAAACTAGCCGCCAATTCTCTGACGGAACGTTTCTCCACGCCGCTACTACTTCCTAGAGAGCCGCCAACGATGCAGCTAGCCGTAAGGCTCGGTGGCAGAGAAGCTGGACCACAGACTCCGCTGTCGGTAGACTCGTCCAGCGCATCACCCGAGTCTGGTGTATTGCCCGCTGATGTGTTCGGACTCGAGCCATCGCTTAGTAACTGGTTGAATTCACCTGAAATAAATTTTAACATTTTTTAAAAAATGTGGCTCAACACGTACTATTTGCAGGATATTCGAAGTTATGAATGTGTAACTTACCGGACTTCCGATCCGTAGCCATACTCCAAGGTCGGGGTTTGGGGGCAGTTGTAGGCGGCGATCGGCGATCACCGTGCTGCTGTTGATTATTTTTAGTCGTGAGAGAACGCAGTACCGGTGACTTTGCCGTCTCCAAGATGTAATTCTTCGCGACACCTCCATTCGTAGGACTAGTATGACCATGGCCGACTGCTGCGAATCTTCGCACCGACGACATTACACTCTTGCCGCTGCTTTCGCTTGTATCGCTATTTTGTTGTTCTTTGTTACTATCGCTACCGGGAGTCGATGCTTGACCTGAAATATTAATATATATATATACATATAAAAAAAGCAAAGTTCAGACGATAAATTTCTTTAATTTGTACAGTCAACTATCTTCCAAATAGTTTGAGTTCTTACCGGATTGTTCCTCGCTCGAACCATCTGCAGTATTCTTTTCGGAGCTACATCTAGCACTTTCAACGGTATTGCGACGGGCGAGTGGTGAAGCAGTGAGGGGCGAATCGCCATGTGACCTACGGCCAACGAGCGGTGAGAACTTGGCCACATCATCGCTGGAACGCGAACGAGGTGATTGTTCGGCGTGTAGAGTCTTAAGCATCGGCGCATTAGGTGCGCTCTTTTTATTCGCTGCCTCACTCTTCTGACTGGCTACAGAGGGACTCGGGCTACCGCCATCCTGGCTCGCGGTTGCCGTCGTCGGGAATGTATTAAGGGAGCTGTGCAATGAAAAATATCTATTGTAAAGGATTTAATTTTATCTTGAAAAAATAAAGAACAAATAGACTGAATAGTGTTCAACTGGACATGTCGTGTACCTTTATACAAAGGTTAAGCAATTTTGCTTGGTCAAAGCTATTTTAATAACATTTAATAAAATTTTTCAAAATACTTACTTCGATATAACGTGAGAATAGTTTAAATGAATAATGATTATTTGTGAAATCTTAATTAAAAAAATACTATCTTTAAAATATCTTACCTGTCGTCACTTGTAGGCGATCCAACTAGTGGCGTTGTGGGCGTTGTTGGTCTAAAGAAAACGTCGAGACCTTCTCCAAGGGCTATGCCATCGCTGGATTGCGGCTGATCGGGTCGCAGCATTGGTCTCGTTGGTGCTCGCGTCTTCGTTCGTCGCGGTCTTGACTTCACCAGATGCTGTAATTGTTGACCGACACCTGCGTTTGATGGCAATTCAGAAACCGAATCGAGTGACTCTGTCAATGAATGTTCATTCTCGGATGTTCCTGTATGATAAAGTGGTACATGATGATCGTATATATATATAGTTTTGATTTGAATCATTGAATGTGTAGATAAAAGAGAATAAAATGTAATAAAGGTGACTCATTGTTAGACGATTTAGAATTAGTGTAATAATAACTGAAAATATAATAACATCATTGAGAATTACCTTCTACTTGTTGGCCTTTAGGTAACGAAGAGGAAGACGGCAAAAGATCCGGAATATCATCTGCGGATAAGCCTTCTACAGAATCTACAACGGATTTAGGCCGTAACTTTCTTCCATGTAAACTCTTTCGTTTGTTGGACAAATGTGGCGTTGCCTATTGTAATAAGTGTAAGGATAATTGATAGTCTGTGTTACTTAAGATTAATTATGTTAGTTGATGCTTGTGAAGCAGTTATACTTACAAGATTCAAGTAATCCAACTGCAAGTCATGCGATAAGAAAAAGCAGAATGATTTTTAACCAATTTGTTAGTACCATATATACCCATAATTAAAGAGATGTATATTATATTGAAAATTTTATCAAAATTATAAAAAATTTGTTTGTATTAAGATTTTAGTATTAAAAACTTTCGAATAAAAGAAAATTCAAATATGAAACGTCGAGCATCGTTTTAGAAAATTGCAAATGATACAATTTTTAAAAAGCTACTCATAGCACCAAACTTTGTCATTAGGTAAATACCTACTTTCCAATGATCTATGAATAGAGAAACTAAGTGTTAAATTATAATTATATATTATACCTACTAATTATTAGTATCGCGATGTATTGCGCATTGCACATAATAAATTCGTGGAAGTTAATCTTTGAACTTTCCAAAATTGTATAGTTAGTAAGTATCAGATTTTCTTCTTGCTGAATAATTAGAAAAAAGCTTCGTTGTCTACTAATCATTTGAGTAAAAGCAAAAATATTCTGTAATTAAGTGATGCCGACTAGTCCTAAAACGATGCATGTTTTCTAATCGTTACGCTTGAGGTGAATCTTTTCCATCAGGAGAAATCGACGTAATCTTAATATAAACAATTTCTGATTCATCACGTTATCGCTCATTTATCAATGATTAATTTAATCTTACTTTTATAATGATAGTGTCGTCTACTTTAGAAACTACATTTAATGTGTTAATTCAATCAGAAGTTGCAGTTACCTTTTGTCATACATTTAGTGTTGTTGGAATGATGAATATATATATATATTAATATATACTTATCAATAAATAAAGTATAAATGTTTCGTAATAAAGTTTTGCTAAAATTCAATTAAATAAACTTACAAAGATGCAATTTTGAATAAATTATATGATAATATTATCTAATCGAGAAAAAGCGTTAGGAGTGTAAAAATTTACGGGTATAAAACTTTTACATAATATTATAAGAATTATTCTTTATTTAGTTTATAAATGTATGATTTAAACGTTATTAAACAACTAATTGTATTAATTGATAAGTGCAAGTAATGATGTTAATGACTCCAATGCTTGGATTAGAAGTGAAATGTGTGAAAAAAGATTTCTTCAACCGTAAAACAATAGTCTCAGTGGGATAAACTTGAACATAAAATGATCCTTAAATATTATTCAGAAAATTGAATTATAAAAAATTAAGATTTTAAACAATGTTTTCCTTATACTTGAAAAAGTGTGTTAAAGATTAATACTATTTTCTTGTACTAAATATTTACATCAAAAGACTATAATAGTAAGTAGGTGTCACAGTAGTTTGATAATCATTAAAACTATTTTTTTAGTACTACAACTCTCAAAATTATGAACTTTTACACCCGATCCAACCTACTGCGTTAAAGTTCAAATATTTGCATCAAAAGAATACAAATATTTTAGTCTACATGATTCACTACCTATGCTACCCGCTCCTTTCCTCAACCCAATAGTTTTCCCAATAAGATTGAAACACTTACCATCGGCGAATCGTCTTCAGCTGATAGGCGTCCCATGGCCTTCCCCAGCAATGCGCGATTGTCATTGTCGGTACCTCCACCGTTTCGCCCGTTCGACTGTCGGTCCTCCTCCTCGTCCATAACCAAGCTCGTTCTCTCGACAACTGGTGTACCCGTAGACATGCTGAGCGACATGCCGCCAGTCCCCACGCCGATAACACTGCCGCCTCCACTACTAGTCGAGCCGGCACTCGGCCGCAGAACATCAGGTGTGCTGCTGCGAGTGCGAATCTCACATTCGCCTATTAGTGTCTTGTAGCTCGTTGAGAGGGATTCGATCACTTGGTCGGTGATTCGGTCAGAGATGTGTGCTGCTACCGCTAAATTCAGTTCACTGCGAAAACAGAACATTTTTGACCGCTCGTTATTTATTATAAATAGTGAGCATACAATATTTTGGTTTTGTGTTTCAACTGCAATTGTATAAAGAAATAATTAATAATTATTCCCTTTTTTAATGAACATAAATGAAAAATGGCAATATTTTTTATTTAATTTATTTTTTTTAAATAAAATTTTAATTTCACAAAGTAACTTACTTTACTCTATTGATTAGATCTGCTCCAGCTTGTTCAGTAATAGTACTTTGTATGAATTCTAAAGTTAGTTTGTTCTTCTGCTTACAAGTCCCTCGAAGATGTTCCTCTAATGTCTGAGATTCATTATCGTCGTAATCATCATCTCTATTAACAACAGTTTGTACAAGAATAGTCGGACATTGTTCATTAGCACACTTTAACATTGCATCTAAGGAATCCTGAAATACATAATAAATTGATATTACATTCATATTACTGTTAAATTATCGATAAATTAATACATTTGTTAAGTCATTTAATAAAATTTTAGGAGGTACTCGAAAGAACATTCGATAAAGGTAGCATTTTTCAAAACAAACAAATAAATAAAATGTATGAACTCACCTGCAGATAGCTAGATGTAACTTTATGAACCTGATTAGCAGCTTCAATGAGTTTCGCTTCGACAGGATTACTTTCATCTCGTCTTTGTAGCACCTCATGCAGCCGTGGCAAAAGTTGTTTCGAATTATCTGCATCTTGAATTATACCAGTTGCGTAGTTAATATCATCATTGGCATTACAACTCTCAGCAGCAAGTGCTTTGATGGTATCCTGTGTTTGGACAACAAGTCGATCCACCATGTGTTGAGTTGAGCTGAGGAGAAAGCCTTGTTGTAATCGAAAGGCCTGGCCATGACTGTTTCTACATGGCGCGACATTACGTTGTAGTAGATCTTGGATCTTCTTGGTCAGCTGTTCGGTTTTTTCCGCAGATGCTTTCATACATGGTTGTAAATCATAGATAGGACAAGGCATATGCCTAACACTATAATTTCTAAAAGAGGATCAAAGAATATTTAGTATATCAAAGAGTTTTTCTTTCAGAACAAAGTATTGCTAAATATGTGAGATGACTCACCTCTCTAAAGCATGAACAATATCTGCATAACCCTGTAGACTAATATTATTCCTGTCATAAATAATCGTTTTAAGATGATTATTAATCTGCAGAGCCTTAGCAAGTAGTCTTGCGCCTGGGTCGCCAATTTGATTGCCACTGATGTCTAGGGTACGCAAGCAGGCATTACTACCGAGAGCGTTAATAAGGTTGTACAGATCACCTTTGAGTCGCGAGTCTGGTAAATGCAGGGCTTGAAGTACGCAATCTTCCTCTTGAAGCATCTGCACTAGTGAATCCATCACTACAGCTATATGTTTACTTTTCATACCCAGAGTGTTGCGCCCCATATATACATGCTTGATGGACTTGTTTTTGCCAATCGCCGTAATGACCTGTGCTAGATCTACATCCATGTCTGCAGAAAAAGAGAAATTAATTTAACGGTAATAAAAATCATAATCCATTGTAGGAAATTCATAAGAAAAGTAAAATAAATCTTGATTTATTCAACTTTCAAACGATTCAAAAGAAAAACATGCACTTACTACTATCCGAGATATCGAGGGAAGCGATACACCTGACGCCATGAATGCAGGATTCGAGCACGTGAGCACCCATAGAACCGAGATTGTTGCCGCTCATATCAAGCTCAAGACCTACAGTACTTTCGTTGCAAGCCAACCCAAGTAGCAGATGTTTGAGTGCCTCTAGAGGTAGCTTGCAGAATGAGATGTTTAAGTACTTCAGAGAGAGGGTAGCTGTGAAGAATTGTTTGAAACTTGGAGGAATTTCTTTGGTTTTTTTGCTCGAGAACGAATTACGGGCGACGTTCAAGTGGACTAGATTTGTTGCGCAACCCCTTAGTAAAGCACCGAAAAGCTGTAAAATTGTAATGAATATTTAATTAATGAGACCTACACATATTATTATTAAAATCTAGTATTTTATTTGAAAACTTACGCATTCTAAAGTTGTATCAGTGCCACTAAGATCTAAATGTGTTATTCCATTGGGCTGAGCTAAGAAGCTGCATAAGTTCTACAAACCAAAAAACAATGATAAAATGAGCTCATTCAGTTATCATGATATTATAGTTACTTATATTTATAATATATAGTAGCTTACATTAATATCATCTTTTAAAGTATTTTCGGCGAGATTTAAATATTGGAGGCTAGTGGGCATACTTCGATTTAAACTTAAGGCATGTGCTATTTGACCAACACCTTTACCTGTCAAACCACATCTTGCTAAATTTAATTTTTGCAAACCTTTAGGTAATTTACCCAATGGCCCAGTTGTATGTGCAGCTCCTAAAATTATTTAAATTTTTTATTTATAATATCTAAGAATTAAGAAAGGAAAACAGTAATTTTCTGAATAAAAATATTTGATTTTAATAATTTGAACTCATTTCATACCTTGTGTCAACTTAGCAATTGCACCACATAAGCTTGTAGCTCCTTTATCTTCGATTGTGTTGCTGGATAAATCTATTGTGTGCAGCACAGCATTGGTATTGGCGATTAATGCTAAAGACAGTTTGTGTGCAAAATCCCTGTAAAATTTTTTATTTAATAAAACAAAGCTTTTTGCTATTTTTAAATTTAAATAAGTGAAAAGTACCATTTTGCTCCAATATTATCCAAGTATATTTCTTGAATAGAAAGAGATCTTTTTAAAACATGTAACAACCTGTCTAATGGTTCATGACTAAGTTTCAGATGAGATACACGTAATTTTGTAAACCATGTATTGTATTCCAATGCTGACACTATTGGCACCAAATCTTTTTGGTCCAGATGATCAAAATCTCTTAGATCTAATTCTCTTGTATCATGTGACAAATATATTGTGTCAACATCCTATGAAAATAAAATACAAGGTTTAAATTAAGTTTTTATTTAGTTGCCACTTATTTCTTGCAATTGTTTTGATGCAAAACTTACCCAAGCAACTTCGTCTCTATAAGGTACATTATGCAAATCGCACATACAAGCATATTGAGTGGAGAAACCACCACAAGGGCCTGTATGTCTTGTAGCTTCTGTACTTCTAGCTAAATCACTACCTCGTATGCTTTGTAATCTGCTGACTGGTATCACATCGATTTTTCTGATTATGTAACTGCAAAAGATTATTAAAGGAAGATTACAGTACAAATGTTTTGAAGCTTTTTATAATTTCATAGCATAATGATTAGTTGTTTTTAAACTTTAAAACTAAAGAACTTTAAAAAAATAAAAAAATACTTTTTAAATAAAAACTTACTTTAAAGGTACTGTTGGAAATATGTTTCGAATAGCAGTGTGGAGTGCTTCTATCATTGCATCTACCTCGGAGGTATCGACGCTGCCCAAACCCATAGTAACAAAGTTGCAGACTCTTTCTCCGACTGTTAGTGATAACTGATTGGCTCTTTTGGATTCGACGGATGTTATTTCCAAGTAATGGAAATGACAGTCGATCTAAAAATAAAACAAAATTAAACAAATTATAATACAAGAAAAAAGTAAGTATTTCTTTAAAATAAACGTTTTTTTTTAGCTTTATCAGTATAATTAAAGTTTATTTAAAAATGGACTCACCCTTGTAGGCACCTTTGCAGTTAGAAGAAAGAGTCGACATGGTGAAAATACCTGGGAATAGACATGACGGTATAGTAGTGTAATTTTTTGTATTTTAAATAAATCTTAATAAATCTGATACTTACTAAAACACGATTTTCAAGCTTATCTGGTTTAGTCTCTAGCTTCACAACATTCTTCAACAATATTTTAACATGTTTTCCTAAAAGTGACTTTACAGACTCTGAAAAATAAAATTAAAATTAAAAGTTATTTTTAGCAATGCAGTAAATACTATAATTTTTTTACTGTTTGCTGTCAATGTATTAAATTTTTATTAGGAAACACAAGATTAATATAAGGCCAATAGCAATTACACATTGTCATTCAAGCAGTTCTTATATTAAAACAGATAATTTACATATCATTCGCATTCTAGTCATTCTTTGGTATTGCATACTTTTTTCATCTGATATAAATTTTTTATGGTTTTAGCAGAATCCACAAAATAAAATTTCAAAATTAATATCTTAAAAAATGGAGTCAAATAATTATTTATGAAGTAATAACATTTATATAAGTTGCTTAAAAAATTATACAAGCAAAAAGTAAACTACGTATTAGAACATACTTTTTTCATAATAAACAATTGAATGGAACATAGGTACAATACATTTATAAATGAGAGAATTTTAGTCTGAAACGTTTTTAAGAATGAGTCATACTTTTTTTTATCCTTCATACATTCTGTTCAATTTTATGATAGGTATAGTTTGGTAATATTAAGTAAAAAGAAAACTAGATGGATGTTAGATGTTGTATAAATATTCTACTTAACATTTAAAATTATTTTGTGTATTATTTTACTTTCTAACTTTTGAAAGTCAGAAAGTAAAAAAAGATAATAATTTAATTTACTTTTATTTTGTTTAATATATGATTAATATATAAAATTGATAAACTAAAAATAAAAAAAATGTAAGATTTGTTTAATTAAAATTACGTAAATTAATATAAATAGTAAACTAAACAAAATAAATGCGATAAAAACAGAAACATAAATACATAAAATATATAAAAACACTTTACAATTAATATGTAACATAAAAGTTTCATATATTAATTATTTTTTTACATAATTTATAAAATGTAAACAAGTTTGAACGAACATTTATAAAATAAAATTATATTAAAGTAGTTTAAACGACTAGAAAAACAATACAAGGTTACAGTTTATAAAAGAAAAATGTAGAAACTGCCAAGGTTATTTAAATTATGACTAATATTCTAGTGGCAACAATGACAAGTAATCAAATCAAAGACATCATGTCGTAGTCTGCTCTTCAGTGACAGGCTAAACTGATTTTCAATGCATGACAGTGTCCTACATATTACACTCAAGACTTTCCTGCATTGCATGTAAAGTAAATAAGTAACACATGATTCATACATTGATCATACTCCTTTTTTTTATTCATTGCCATCAAATTTTCGTCACAACTCCCAATCCCCTGGATTGCAGTTTCGCCTAATTCAAACAAGCTCTGAGCAATAGATAAAGGAGGAAAGAAAATTCAAGATTTAGTAAAAGATTGATAAAAGAGCTTAGCGTGTGTGCAGTGGCACGTCAATACCGGCAATGGAGAGAAAGAGAGACAGAGATGGAAACATAGAGTGTTTTCGGAGGGGGGCGGGGCAGTCGACTCGAAAAAAACGAGTCCAAGAGCCCTCCAGGAAAAGCGAAAACCCCATTAAACCCCTTATCCAAGAGTCCCAAAGCTTCATTCATACAATAAACATAACATTGTCAGTGTCAAAAATTCGCAAGCTCACCGTTCAAATCCTTGGTTAACTGCGATCTCGTAGACATTTTGCGGCGCTTTCCGAGTAGGCGCGCTCGCTAATGTGTATGTGTATGCTCGTATGGTCTCCTTAGCTTCTCGCCGAGTAGTTTTCCGTTTCGTCGGAGGTGTTGTGCCTCCAGCGACGCGACGGGGAAGTCGCCTCCAAAGCATTCAGGAGGCTGACGGTGACGAGATTGTCGCTGCAGCCACCGGGCGACGACCAAAGTCGCTGCTGCCGAGACTCGATCGCCCAGCGCGATCAGTCGCACCACCACAGCTTTTCGCCATGTTGCATTTGCCACTCACAAACTCACGCATACGATGCGCGCGTTGCATATATACGTGTATTCGAATACACACACACAGAAACACTGCACACGCGAATCCTCTCCGCGCTTTCCTGCGCGTGCAATGCACTATCCTTTTAGGAATGCGAAAATATTTTTTAGATATATAGAATGTCACAGGTACAAATATACGTGCACCGTGCAGCGTTTTTTCGCGTTGCGTACTTGACTGATGAGCGTGCGGATGTAAACTGGTCGAACTGGAGTCCGATGCTCGCGAGTTTGTATAGCCGGGACAAACTAAACTTACGGATCCGCTCCGAAACGTATACATACACGTAAACTAACGGTGGCCTATATGATGCTTCTGTACGAGGTTACAGACTTGTAACGATGAACAGCGGGAATGGGTCGATTTTTGGATGATGTGGGGAGAGAGAGTAGCAGAACTCGAGTGCAGGAGAAATATAATATGTAGGTTGTCACTGGTTCTATTTGGTAACGATGTTATAGATGCCGTCGGCACAGAGAGGAAAGAAAATTTAATTAGTTGCGCTGCCAAGTCTGTGAGAATGAGAACGCGTAGAGAAATTGCGGTGAGCTAAGTATCCTATCCTCCTTTTCCAGGTTACTGGAATGCCATTTGTCTGCGTTTTTTTGGGAAGATGTTGTTGAGAATGAACTCTTCTGTTTTCTTCGTTTTGTGTGTGTGCGGTGCAGGAATTGGAGGAATTTTAATTGCTTTGTATTATATGTACGGATTTCTTTAAACTGTATGAAAGAAATCTAACTTTTAGTAAACAATGTTTTATAACAAATGCAAGCCAGTTCAGCGTTAATGATATAGTTTTTTTTTTTTTTTGTAATTATTGGGATTCGAACCTCGAGGGAGGACATCATCTGATGATCTAATATTTGATATATCGACGAAGGGAGGGGAGCGTCGAACCTTGCGCTATCTGGTGGCTGGATTTTTCGTTTGTTTACAATTCTAGTAAGCTAGTTACTGTTATGGCTAGTAGCCTAGCCTAGCGGCCTATAGTACTGTATTAACTGCAGATAATATAAGTGTATACTATATAGTGTATACAGTTGCTGTATACTTATATGAGCACAGAGTTATGCGCGTGTCTACGCGAATCGTCCCGATTGTATACACGAATACCTAATTGTATGAATTGTAGTTGTATAAGTAGTACAGTTCATTGCGCAGGCAATGTTATCGTCTGGTGTCTCGATTGACAGCTCGACACCGGGTCCCAGACTGCAGGTGTTTCACTAGTTCGTTCCTAACTTATTTTAAGGTTTAGAAGTTGGAAGTGACATGTGTAAGTGATTATGTTGTTTTCAAATATGTTTCTTTACTTCATTATTTATTTCACTGTTTTTAAACCGTTCATATTATTTTTTTTTGTTTTGAAAGTACTTTTGTTTTTATTGTTTCAAAACAACATAAAGTTGTATATCAAGTTGCATATTATTTACCACAATAATGCGAAGTGTGTCAAGAGGTAATAAAATAAAATTTAGGTGAAATTTTTAGTCAGTGTTCGTCTGAAATATATTTGAACAATGCGGAAATGGTAATATCGGTCTAATTCTGTTAATCAAATACTCCTTTATTGATTTTCCATTTTGCGATATGCTATAGTAAAGTTAAGAGTGTGATGAATCAGAAGTTGTATCAAATAACGCGGATCTCGCCGAACACGTGTATGTATACAAATAATGAAATAAAACGAAATGTGTATATAAATATTTTTTATTATAATTATAATTTTAATCGTTATTTCTTATTCATATTACTATTATTTGAAATTTTTGGGATAATAAATGCGATTAGTAAAAATAGTAGCAGTGATCAGTTATTGGGTAAATATTTTTTTTTGATCAATTGATAATAACAATTAATTTTTCTATTTAAATTTTTAATGTTTAAAACCAATTTTAAATATAAATAATATGTTGTATTAAAAATTAATTTAACTCTTTAAACTGTAGGTATTTTGTTTTCCAGCTAGAGAGCTTTGAAGAAATGGTTGATTCAATAATAAATAATAAAGAGGAATGCTATGTTGCTGCATCAAATAGAACCTCTGATAAAATAACTTCAATATTTTTTTCTGGAAATTGGCAGGATTTTTTTAATGTAATTCTTATTATTATATAAGTATAGTAATAATTGTATAGAGTTTTTAATACAAATTATTTTACAGATCTGGAATACATCATTTTCATCAGATATTAAGGAATCGATTGAATATAAAGTTGTAACATTAAAGCTAAGGGTACATTTTGCTATTTTACCAATACGTATTATTCAACTGCACCAAAACACAAAATATGGTATAAGTTGTATTATTTAAGTTGTATTATTAAGTTATTGAAATTACCAAGAATTTCAATGCATGCTTATTCAAAATTTATTCATAATTTTTCTTCAACATTTTATTAGATTTGGAAAAATCCAGTAAAGCACTAGTAATTCTAGAGAATGTTGCTGATAAATTTAGTTCAATGGATGATGAAAAGGTACTTTGGATAAGTGAAAATTTTAATGTTTAATATATTGGATAAGTGATAATTTTAATGTTTAATTTTAAAATTTTTGGTTTAAAATTTTAAATGTTGTTATTGTATTTGTAGGATTTAGAAGACGAACAGAGTAAATTAACTATTAAGTATATGAAGCAACTAGAAAACTTTCTTAGTTCTTGTGATGGTCAAAAGTTAATAGAAGAGTTAAAAGATAGTTCATTTATGACATTCTTTGCTTTACCATACATTGTTAATCCACACGAAGATGAATCAATGAAAAAAATATTTGATATTGAATGGTTGGAAGAACTAATAGTAGATCTAGAAAAATTTATTCACAAGTTTTTTAAGGTAAATATAACTTCTCAAGATCTATAATATTTTAGATGAAAAACCTTCCAAAATAATTTATTTTGATGCTTCAGGAAGAATATTCATCATCAAAAAGAGAACAAGAAATTTTTGATCATATTAATTTGAACGATTCTGAAAAATTGCCTTTAGTACAAAAATTGCCATTAGTAAATTCTTTTACTGGAGATAAAAAGAGTCAGGATGAAGCAAACCTTATTGAAAATAATAGTGAGTTATTATTATCACATAAAAAAATTATTCATTCAACTATTAAAAATAGAGAAATTGAAAAATGGATTACACATAATCAATACGTGATTGAAGATAGTAATTTACATGCAAAGTAAGTTTTTATATAATTTGATGAAATTAACAAATTTTATTTCTGAAAAAGTATCTTTTTATTTCTATTATTAATCTTTCATAATTAAATTCTAACAGAAGTACACAAACACACATAAGCAGTATTAAAAATGGTACTGGTTTTTCATTACTAAGTGAACCTCATTATAGTACAAATCTGGTAACACCCAGCGTGGTAAAACCCAGCATGTTCGATGTTCCTGGCACACAGTCTATACTGTATGATGACGAGCTCAGTTCGACGAAATTGCATTTATTAAAAGTTTGTAAACATTATAAAAAACTGAAATTACGATTTCATAAATTACATGAAGATTACCAGAAGATGAATGAGATTGCTGAAGAATTAACTATTGCTTTGGAGAATTCTGTCCGAGGTCAACCTGTTAACCTGGATATGATTTTGCAGTCTTGTATAAAAATTTTCCCTGACAGATTTAATAGAGATATACAGACTGATTCAGAGGTCAGTGATAGTATTCGTGAATTTTTTTTCTTTTTTTAATAATATTTTTTAATCATCAAGTTGTATCAATATTTCTATTATTTAATTTATAGGAAACAAGTGTAGATTTGAAAGACGAATCATCCAAAAATCTTTTTGGTGTGGATCAGAAAAATATTTTAAACACCCCTGTGCCTCCTAACTTATTGAATTTTAAAAAAATTAAGCTTCACTTAAGAAGAGGTGATAGCAAATCCAAATTGTTATTGCTGCAAGCCTTACGTCAGGTAACTGAATTTAAAAAAAAATTGCTACAATATTATATACAATATAAGAAATGTTTTTAATAAATACGTTTTTTTATTAGAAACTTACTTTAAGTCCACCAGAACACAGAAGTGAAACTATTAATGCATATGCACAAAACGATATTCTAGGTATTCAGGGAAATATATGTGATATTAATAAGAATAGTGTTCTACCTTATATACTGCAACCTGTTAACTCCGATACCTCTGGAAATTTAAATCAACAAACTGCATGCCGATTTTTAAATGCACTAGCGTCGTTAAGTTGCGGTCGAACTTATTTGACATCTGGCCCTATAGTATTGAATGCTGTAAGTGTACAATGGCTATAACAAATTAAAACTATTTTATACTCTGAAAATCCATTTCGTAAATATTGACGGATCTTTTTATTTTAAAGTCGTAAGACACTGTTATTATTTATTATGAAAATATTATTTCTAAATTTATTTTTATTTAATTTCCAGATCATTAAGTATTTAGATAGTTATAATAACGATAGAGGTGACACTGTAACTCTGGACATGCTTTTAGCTACACTTCAAAAACTGTCTCTGAGAAAGCAACAAAGAATTTTCATGATAGAAGCTAATTTAGTCGAGTGGTTAATACATCATTTTGGCAGTGACAATTTTAAGACAGGATCATACAGATTGGAATACACTTGTGCTTTATTTATGAATCTTTCACTGCACAGTGCAGCTAGATTCAGGGCATCAGTAATGGCACCGTTGTTTGTTTCAACAATGGCAAGCTTACTATCAAATGATTACAAATCGGTAAGTTTTTGTATAATATTAAGTTATTATTTATTGGTTATTCTAATTTATTTGTAAAAAGTAAAATACACGAAATACTTAGAAACCTATTTTTTATTTTTAACGTTTTGTTGCTTTTAGATACTACCTTATGTGAATGGAGCACTACAAAATTTTTTGTTAAATAACGAAATAAACGAAGAAGCTAAAAAATTACATCTAGAAAACATTTTGGAGTATCACTGTACAAAAAGTGATCAAGAACTTAGGTGAATTATTATATTTATTAATAAAAACAATTTATGCATTAAAATTAAATTATTCAATTTAATTCTTCTCACAGAAATCACATTTCGTATACTCTAAAATTACATAAAAGAGAGTGCGACGAAAATTTGTCAGATGATGACGATGAATTTCCAGATGAAGACGATGTACGTTTATCATGAGCTACAAAATGTTTCGTTGATCATAACTTATAGAGATAATTTCATTCTTTCATGCTTTTAGGAGATATTCGATGTACTAGAGAAAGAATTAGACAAAGATGATCCTGTCCGTGTTGAATTAGGAGAGCTTAATGGGGAGAGTCTATTAGCAGTGTATTATTCCACATACACATATCCTATGAGAGAAGAAATGATTGAAAAATCTAATACACAAAAAAATGATTTATTGCCTTGCAGGTCAGAATAGCCTTGATGATTATCAACATATTGTTAATTCGCTTTCTTATATAACATAAAGATTTATTTATCCACATCGTTTGCTTGAAAAGGTCTATTTGTGTGCAAAGATTACTTAACTCAAGTTGAAAAACTTGAATCCGTGATCCGACTGCTATCTAGAAATTTTTCGTTGGTTTTTTTGTCTATTTTCTACTCTTCAGGTATTTGTTCATTTTTTAGTTAATTATTTTAAACATTATTTAGTTTTTTTAAAACTATCAATAAAAATAAATAAATTTTAAATCAATTCAACACACAATTCTTAAAACTGTTTGACAGATATCTAAAATTTAATTTATTTTAAACTGAAATTATTTCTGTACATAGTAATATATGTATTTGATACAATTATTTCTTTATTTCTATTGATATTTCTATTCATTAATTTTTATTTTATCATTTTTTAACATTTTTTTATATTTTATTTTATCTTTTCAATATTGAATAATTTTCTATTATATTGTTTTTCTAATAGCTTATACGAAATATTCAATTTAATTATTGTACTTAAAATAATTTTAGACACAGAAAATTTTTGGTTGGACGACAAATTGATGGTTTTAATTAATACGTTAAATATCCAACGATCAGTTTTTAATGGTTCTGTTTCCCGTTTTTTTTTTGTCATAAATGAACTTGATTTTATTCTTTGCAGAGAAAGTAAAAACGCTGGATTAAACTCTTCAACCACACTTTCTTGTAGTGAAACTACATTTGATGATCTTAAAGCAGAAAGTACGTAAAAAATCGTTGTAATTTAAAACAGTGAGTTTTATACGTGGATGCATAATTAACTTAAAATGTCAATTTTGTTAGTTTCAGTGACAAATAAGAAGAGTGACACTGAAATTGAGTGAGTATATATAATAAATACATTTATATAATATTGAATTCTTAAGACATAATGCTATGAGCACTTTAATACAGTGTAACTTATATATTGATGATTATGAACCTTTAAAAACTTTTAAGGGTAAATTTAAATAATTCACTGTTTATAACAATGTGAATTATATTTTATGCAATTTCGTTGGAATAAATATATAGATATATAAAATATAATTAAGGAATTTCTATGCAAAATGTTTTTAAGAAATATAAATTTTCTTATTACAATAAATTTAAGCACTATTCACCAGTGCGAATGAAAAACCTGTATTTAAAAATATCAAACTTATTTTTCAGTGATAATTTGAAAAAGAATATAGTTTTGGATAAAAATGAAATAAGATCTCAATATAAAGAAGAAGAAGAAGAAGACGCATTCTTAGCAAAACCAAAATTAATGCGCACACCACCACCACAAACGTATCGCGAGAAGGTCTCGCAAAGATCGGAAAGCAAGATGAAATGAAGATGACGTTCTATACTTGACCAAAGAACAGAAGTGCCTTTTTCTGTAAACACAACTTTTTGTTTTATTAACAAATTCAGTACAAAACTAAGCGCCTAAAAGTACGGTAGTTACATACACATTACTTACAATTAAGAGTACATTTTAATAAATATTCACAAACGCAACCGCAACACATACATCATAAGATATCACTCGCTCTTGCAGTGTTTAATCAAGAGTTATTAAAAAATGTTCATTTTTTTACAGTTTGAATAAAATATAACGAGATATATTATAAAAGAGTAAATGTTTACGTTTTTATAACATTTTCTAGCGCAAGATTTTATCTACAGTGTTCTCTATTCGTTAATAAATAATTATATGCTAGTGTTACAATCTTCTACAATTATATCTGTATGAATCGTTAATGTTGCATTCGAGAATAGCACATTTCGATACTAGTACGATAAAGTGATCTTGTCTTTGTTAAAATCACTTTCTCGCTCGTGTATCGAACAGTATTTTTCAACACGACTTATATAAAGCTTGATTTAGCGCATGCGCATTTTTATTCAAGCCTGCGCGAAATCGAACTTTTCGCACGAAGTGTCAAAAAGCAATTATTAATGAACAAATAAGCTATAATTTCAAAGACGAGTAGTAATTGTTGAGTGTGATTTTTGCATATTAGGTAGTCTCTTGGTGGAAATATTTTTCTTTCATGGAGAAAATAAATACTCAGGTACTCGACGATTTTGGCTCCGATACGTTTTTTTTCCTATAGCATTTCTTTTGGCAGCGTACACGGTGATTTCAACGAGTTTATAGTTTCAAAGAGATACGTAAATAGTCGCAATAAGTTAAGTACTTGGTGAGTATGCATACATAAAAAGTATTCGCAATCGTTTCATCAGCAATTGCGATACATATGAACATTTCAATTCAATTATACCTATAAATTATTTAAATAATTTAATATATCTCTCGTCGCGAATCGTACTAATTCTTCTGTACCATTTCACCGACGATCGAGCCATTAAAAAGCAGAACATAAACAATCGCGAGAGCACTCGTTCGAAGCCCGCAGCAGGTCCGAAAGAAAAAAGTATCTCGCGCAGCAGTTTCCGCATGCAAAATATTTCCACTTAGGACGCCATGCCAGTCTATGTCAGTATAATAGTCTATTAAGCCGAGTATCCGAGAAAGGTGCTGCCGCCGTGACCACCGCCGAAGCCACCACCGCCGCCACCGCTCGAGTATCCGCCCGATGGATATCCGCTGCTCATCGGTCCGCCACTGTATCCCTGCTGAAAACAAATCCAAACCAGCCTCGTTATATAATCAAACGCTACAAACACACCTAAAGTTGTATAAAGTTGTGTACTAACGAGAGAACTCGGCGAGGCGGAAATGTAACTCGGCCCAGCGCCGGGCGCGAATGCGGAAATCTTGCTCTTGGCTGGTGCGTAACTGGAGGGCGAGCCTAGCAGTCCAGCCGAACTCGACGGATAGAGGGATGAGTGTCCACTGACGCTGTCCCTGATTACGATGATTTTGTTGCCGGGACTAGAGCCGCTGCCAATCGGCGCGCCACCGTAGCCCGACGAGGCGAATCGCATCGGCATGCCGCCGTAGCTCTGCTTCGAGTAAGGGGAGCTCGATGGTCCTGGCCTATCGACAAACGGCAGGTAAAATCAACGTTTTACAACGGCGTACCAACCGAAAGTACAGTGATTATAACAAGGAAAGATTTTCTTCGAACTTTCTCCGTTATAGCGAGTGATTTTTGTAATATCATCCTGCGCACCTGTCGCGATTACCGGGAGAAAGTCAAGGACTGAATCGACTTACCCAGAGCTGAAGTAATATCCGGGTCCAGCGGAGCTCATGGCAACGGGCGCAGAAGAAGCGGAGGCGTAGCTCGAGGGCGAGTGATGTACCGAGGCATGAGGCATGACACCGGACGAGGAGAAGTATCCGGAGGAGCTCGGGCCCGATGAGGAGCTCGAGGGGTAGGACGAGAGGTGGCTGGCACTGGGACTGGCGTCGGGCATGAGCGAGCCACCGGTGAAGAGGCTCTTGATCGCCCCGAAGACCGATTGGTATTTGCTTGGGTAGGAACTGGAGGATGGACCGACACCGCCGCCGCCGCCGCCGCCGCCGCCGCTCATTATGTAGGTCTTGTAGGCGTGCGGTTGGTGCTGGGATTGGGACATCGAGTGCGTTGGGTATTCCTCGTTCAGGGAGTAGCTGTGGTGGTGCGGATGTTGCGGCTGCTGCTGCTGGTGGTGTGGGTGGTGGTGGTGGTGCGAGCCGCTGCTGCCTGGATAGTCACTGGCCGAGAGCGAGGAGATTGGACTGCCGAGACCCCTGTGGATATATCGGTTATGGGGTTATATCGTCGTTTGCCCTATTTCTGGGTCATTGGCAGAGTATTGTACTTTGCGTGTACAAGTATATGTACATCCTCGATTTAAGTGTACCTTAATTAGCGATCTTTTATAAGTTTGAATCATTGGAAAATCGTTATACATTATATTCTTAGAAGGGGAATGACCTTACCTATCCATAATACTCGTTTTGTTAAAAAAAAATTAACTCCTTTACTTGAAAGAAAATATATTTAAAAATGACCGAGTTGATGGTTCCTAATATTAAATACATGGAAGTAGACACAGACGAGTATAGAAAGACACTAGTTTTTCATCAAATTTTTATCAAATTACCCTTCAAGTAAGGGAGTCATGTTTGCTTTTGAAATTAAATGTTTTTTGATTTTCTAAATAATGACAATGGTTTTGAACGTTTACCAATCACTAACCCATGTATATATACATAGTTAATGAGTAAAGGAAGTATCACAGTTTAGGATTCCAAGTTGCATGAAAAATGAGATGAAATAACCCGTTGTTCTAGTAATAAAAAGTAACACGTATAAAATATATATACCATTGTTTAAAATATTAAAATATTAATTAGAAAAATATGAAAAATATTAAATGAAAGTTTGAACTTTTTGCATACCGTAAACATCACATCTTCTTTATAGGCCGATATTTGGAGTTATTTTCTAATTGTTTTATCTGAGTTAGGCAGGGAACATGAATAAAGCGAAAATGATTCCTTAAAGATATAATCTTTAGTTTTTGATTTACATAAAAAGAAAAGGAAAAACTACTTACGATGTATCTTTTTTAATGTATCTATCAAGATTTATAAAATAAAATGAAATAGATCGACGAGTCTATTAAAACTGTTACAGGATATAAAGTATAGAAAAGGTTGTAATTATCAGTAGACACGCGAGTATGGCATAGCAAAGCGATAGTAGCCACAAATATGGTAGGTAGACGTAAATTCGTTTCTGCCATACTGCACGCGAGAGCCTATATCATAAATAAGTTCCTGCAATACATATACAAAATGTGACCTGGTTAAATCGGCAGATGGAACGATAAAAAGAAAATCACAAAAACTGTATAACCAATTTTCCATTCGGACCGATCTTCATCGATCGCAATAGTTTAAAAAAAAAGGGTGATTTTATCGTATTCTCACCCATGACCGAAAGCGGAAGGCCGAGTCTGCGCGTAGTCGGGAATTCCCTGACTGCCGGAGTATCCAGAGTAAGCCGATCTAGTGGGTACATAATCGGCAGCCTGTGCACTGGCAACAGCCTCAGCGGCGCTCGAATAGACAGTCTGATGCAGATGATGTTGCTGCTGTTGCTGCTGCTGTTCGGAAGGTCCGCGTTCGTAGGAGAAGCTGCCAGTGGTCGAGTACTCGCCGGATGTAGAAGGAGCCGAACCCGCGGAGCTGCCGCCACCGGCACCGCTGTTACCCGCCGAGGCATAGTAAGCCGTGGAGGAGGACGGATGACCGGAGCTCGATGTGTACTCGCTGCTGCTGTAGTGACTGGACGGCAGCTGTTGTTGGCTCGAGGATAACTCGCCGGAGGAGGAGGAGGAGGAGGAGGAGGAGGAGGAGGCCGAGGACGAGGGCGAGGACGAGGAGCTGTGATAGGTAGACGGCCGCAGGGAGTTCACTACTGCTTCGCTCCCATATTTCGTCTTGTAGAAGCTGTTGGTCAGGCTTGCTCGAGGGTCGGTGCTGTTAACGTAGAGGCGGGAACGATCGGTCAGAATTTGACTGGTTGCAGGGGAAAGGAGCGATGTGGTTTTATCGTTAGGATGGATTTACCTGTCGCCGCTGGTGTCGGTCGAGTAGCGCGAGTCGCTTTTCGCGTAGGGCGAACTGCCTGCGCTGATGTACGTACCGCTGCCCAGATCGCTGTAACTTGGCTTGTTGCCGCTCAAGTAGCTTCCGCCGCTGTATTCGTACTCTCCTCTCGTGTTACTCGGATTAGACGAGTAACCTTTTTACCAAAAATGTCATCTTTATTTAACTATTCATAAGTATATTATATTAATGTGGAAAGAATAATTTCTATGAACGTTATAAATTGTACACCGAGAGAAGTAATAATCTATAAAAAATATTACAATACTAAAATATATAATCCTTCTGAATTAATAGTTTCACTATATAATTCTAGTAAGTTTTACTGAAAAAGCTAATAATTAATCAACTAGAAATAACGGCATTTTTTTCGGATCACTTCTCTCCATGCGCATCCACAGCAGATAATTATAAATAGAAATCAGAATCGACGATTAATGATACTTTTCGAGCATGGCGATACACAAATAAATACTATGTTTTCAAGCTCGTTCATCGGTACAGCCTGCGCACAGATAGTCCCAAGACAGCCAACTGCCGTTAGCATTCAGGAAAAAAGAGCATGGACTGTATGCAGGTATCATTATTTTTCTCAACTTTCTCTATATATATAATACCGTTGGGTTTTATATTTCCACACGACGTTTGGTAAACACGTGCCACCAGTGACTAATGGCCTTATGTATGCACGTGCACGGTGCACTTGACCCTTCGGATCTTAAACTTGTGCGTGTCGCGGCCCACTTAATTTTCATAAAAGAATTTTCCCACGATCCCCTCTTTCATTTACATTTTCCCGGATATAACACTAGTCGAATTACCGAAATTCATGTCAGTCCGGATTCCCATCAATTGTTCCAATAAACTATACGCTAATCTCCAGCCTGTTATAATCGCCTCGTTCGTGTTTCGCGCCGTATACAAGCGTCCAACTAATCGTAAAAGAGTATAAGATATAAGAGGATCGTCGAGGTAGAGGAGCTCGATATACCAATGCAGCAAAGAGCTGATTTCTCGCGGCGATCCCGTTCCGCTCTAAAGCCCATCGCAATAATAATAAGCAAATCAATTTCTATTGTCGATATCGAGGAGAGAGATTTCTCTCGACTGCTCGGCGGCGGCTACAAGGCGCGTCCAATTATATCGAGAGTGATTCCCGCGAGAGAACGAGAGAGAGAGAGAGAGCATTAGGTATATGGTAAAAGGCGTACAGTGCGATTTTTTTTGTGTTTCTAACCGCTACGCTCCGCTTGAAAATCGACACGTGCAGCGCCGCGGAGAGAAAGCGCGCACCGCCGCACCACAGAATTTCTTGGCACCTGGCTGCACGATCGCGCCAGGATTTTCCTTTTTTTACTCTTCTCTCTCTCTCTGTTTCTCTCGCTCTCCATGTGCGAGAGCATTGGGTCCGGCGCGCGCCGCGCTACGAGGCATGTATGTCGCGCATGTAATTATAAACACGAGCCGCGCGAGTCTACTTTATGGGGGGGCCGGGAGATCTTCGCGGGTACACGTGTATACAGGAAAGTGGAGCAGTTTGAGAGGCTCGATTTCCCGTTGGCTGAGCAGTTTCCTGCGGACAGTTTTCCGGGGGGGGGGGGGGGGGGGGGTTTTTTTTTCCTTTTCCGCACCTTGGCTGCGGTTGCTTGTCTTTTGCGTGCTTATTTTATATGATTGACGATCGCGCGCGAGTAGCCACTTGGCAATTATATTTCGATGGTGTGCTGCTGCTGCTGCTGCGTTAAGTTTCTGCCAGCTCATACGTTTTAGAAATCTATTATCCTGGCTGTACTGGTCGAGCTTCGGGGGAATTGGATCCAGATTTACTGTGGCTGTGGCTTTTTTTTTATGAAAGTGAAAATTTATTTAGACTGCGTTAGTGGAATCGTATACGGTTGGTTTACCGTCTTATAGCTATTGATATATGGGGTACTTAAAATGAATGCGCACAAATTGGATTCGGAAATTGATTCAACGCGTTTCTAGGATTTAGCGAAATAAATTATGTGAAAAAATAGCTTTTTTATGAATAGATTTGGTTTCGAATATTATAGATTACTAACTATATTTTATTATATACCATATAGTTTTTCATTTAGATGTCATCTTATATATAGATGCTTTTAAATAAGTCTAGAGTTAATCTACGTCATATAGTACATCTCTAATAAAATTACAAGGAAGATCTAAGAATCTTGCTCTTTTAAATTAAAATAGTTAGTCAATACAATTCAGTGGTTTTTCACTAATGCGCAGTGCAACGTTGGCCAGTAATTCAAATAGTTCTACAAGTTCACTGAATATCGTACTTATATACATCAATTTTCGAATTAAGAGTATGCTTAACTTTTTGTGTATGAATAATCACGTTCGATTACAGAAAAAAGTAAGTTCCCTTACTTGGAAAGTGTTTAAAAAAAGGCCGACATGATTATTCTCTATGCTTAATACATGTAAGTAGAAACAGAAGAAGATAGGAAGACACTGGTTTTCAATCAAGTTCTTTTTAACTTTCTATCCAAGCAAGCGGCTTAAATTTATTTAAATTAAATGTTTTTCTGTACACGAAATAATGTTTCCTTTACACTCTGTATTTGATTTTATTTATGTATAGACATTCTCCTTTATATTTGAAGATTGTTTTAAAATCTCGAATAATTATTCAGATATAATAGATATATAATAGTAGATATATAATATATTTATCTAAATTTTAAAGCAAATTAAGAATCTATATTATAATATAGTGTTTATTAAACAAATATTAATTTATCCAAAAATAATCCACTTATTATTTACCTTGTATACATAGTATTTATAAAATATCGCCGTAAGTTAATCAAATTTTGAATTACTAGTATTTATAATGTGTAAATTACTAAAATTCGATGTCTGTACAATTTTGATTTTTAATGAATAGTGATGAATAGTTTCATGTTTTTAATTAATGTTTTTCAATTTTCTTGACGAAAAAGAAATTTAGTTCATCTATTGAATTAATTAGTTAAGTGAGCTATAAAATAAATTATTGTAAGTATATAGTTTTCTTATTACTTACTACTGACTGATGACGATTCAGCCGATATTACGGCCACACATAAGGCCGCAAAGGTAATCTAAAAATATTTATAAAAAATAGATCATGAGTTAAATTAAATATTCATTGGATAAATTAAAGGAGTCGTTATAGGAAGTAAGAATGTTAAATATGGGCATGGATAGCTAAAAACTGTTTTATATAGTAAAATTGAGCTCTTCAACCCTAGCAAGAAATGAAATAAAATAATGTTTGGAAATAATGTAAGACCAATGTACTTCATCATACATGAAAATAATAAAGTTTTAATATTATTTCTTGTTAGAACTCTTCACTTCATAATGAACCAATATTGACCGAAGCTACTCCACCAATGCATTTGGTTCTTTTTAAGAAACCTGTCATAGATTTTCACTAACATCTTTAAAACCTTAATATAAGCTAGGTACATTAACGTATTTCATATTTATTCACGCATTCCTTATTGCATTGAGTGAATTTGCAAATTTTAAAGTGGCCGAGTAAATAAATAAGAAAATGAAGTCAAAATTCACAGGCGCGTAAGTAAAATCGGCATATTAAAAAAAAAAAATATAGCATTAACTGAAGAAAACCGCAAGTGGATAAAAACTCACAGGCAACATGACGATTCCCCAACGAATTCTCCAACTCGTAGCACAACGCAAACCACACTATGTTATCCAAGGACAAAAAAAAACAAAACAAAACCGACCAACTCTCTTTCCAGATACACAGAGCGATATATCTGGACACCGACTGACCTCTAAATACCGTGCATTACCGTTTTATACCCCTTTGGGCCGAGAGAGAAGCGGCGATGCAAGCGTCTTTCCCTCTCCCTCGCGGGCGCGCGAGCGGGGGACATTGGCTGATGTCGCTGATGGCTACGCGCCGCGGCGACGGGCGAAAGAAGGAGAGAGGGATAGTACCGCCAACCTGATTTAAGTCGTGCCACTCCGCACGGCTCTCTGCACGCTGTGTAGCTACGCACGCTGCACATATACATCATAAGCGCGCGCGTGCTCCGTGCGTAGTTTTATGTGTGCTCGGGGAAAGCCGCGACGATCCTGGGCTTGCTATGGGATCTATTCGGAAAAAAATGACATTCTCTAAAGAGGTACACACTACGATGGCCTGCAATTAGACTTTATACCCACGGCGAGTTTTTTCAGTTTTTTTTTTTATGGACGCGTGCGACTCTCCTGCGCTTGTTTTGTAAGGAGAGAGAAAGAGAGGAAAAAATTCACTTTTTATTTCTGGTTTAGCTTTATAAGGTGCTTACGGCTGCAAAACGTCTTTGTTCGTCGCGCGGTGTGAGATGTATAAGAAAAGAGAAATTTTTTTTGTTCGGAATTTTTAGGCGAAAAGTCTTTAACTGTGCGCAGTCGTTTACTGCGCCGTATGCTTGTTAGACGGGTGGATCGTTTCGTTTTTATTGGATACTTAAAACAGGGAATTGAATATTTGGAGCTTGCGCGAGCGCGGTTTGATGACAGGTGGATATACCTAGATGTCTTAATATAGTACAAAGTTTATAGGAGATGTATTCGAGACAAAGGCCGCGTTTTTATGAATAGGGAAATGTTGTAAGAGCCGACGAATAAATATTGCATAAAATTTACCTGGAGCATCTTTCTATTTACACGAGTGCAATTTTTGAGGCGGATAGAAATGCCATATCTTTAATCTGATCAATTAGCCTACTTCTATTTTTAGAACATGTATGTATATGTACCGATAGAAAACAGGAAGATATATAGCTAAGATTTTTCGTATAGATTGATCAGGATAAAACATACAGTACAGGTATAAAGAAAAATATTGCTAATGAATATAAAGGGTTTACGAAAATAGGATATGAATATATAGTATTGAAAAAAGTACAAAATGTGGTTTTCAACTTCCAATCACAAATTAATAATTTCTAGCACCATAAAAATTCGGTGAGACAAAATTTTGGTTCCAAAAATGCTTAACAACATTTTTTAAGACTTTTGGAACAAACATTTAGTAGTGTGGAGAATTTTTTTTTGTGCTGTGTGTGCGCGCGAACGTGTGTATGTGTGCATGCCTGTGTATCTCAAGAACGCATCGAGAAGCCTAAAGAATAAATTTTGAGATTCTATGATTCTCTTTTGTTTTATTTCAGATAATTACTTTTTGATTTTGATTTTTTATTTTTCTTTTTGTTAAGGGAAGTGTATTGTTTAATAAACTTATAATACGCGTTTAATAGAACATTAAATAACCTACAATTTGACGTATTATTTTTTGAAATTGCTTGCGACGTTCATTTATTTCGAAAAATGTCATTTTTTGAAACTATGGTTATAGTTTTAGAATTTCTTTATTATCATTATGAAATTTTACTCAATTTTGTAGATTATTCTTAACATGAATCTGTTAATTTTTTAGGAATTGATATTATATATTTTTTGAGAAATTACCAATATTATAAAAAAAATCATTTTTATTCCTTGAGAGCTGTATATTTTTTATATGTATTTGGTTAATAAATCTTGAAAATATTTCAATTTTTATAAATTTAAAATTTTTTTAAAAAAAATTATATTTTAATAATGATTTGATGGAATTTGATATTTAATATCTCATTTTATTTGTATTTTCGAATAATTTTAAAATATAATTTATTATGTTTTATATAATAATAATTGTGAAATTTAAAAAAAAGTTTTCTGAATTTCTGATATAATTTTTGAAATATTTTGAAATATTTAAATTACTTACTTTATTTATAAATTGTATAATAAATGTATATTAGTGTGAACTCCTGACTACTGTCAGTTCTTTTAAATAGAATAAATTTTATATTCAAAAAAAGAAAGATATTGAAATTGAATAATTGTATGGACTTACTTAATATACTTATTTGGTGGGTTTTCACTTTGAATTAGGCTGGTAAAGGAACTTAAAACTTTTTATTGAATTTGATTTTACTACATATAATTTGTACTTAGGATTATAATTGAGTTGTTTACCAGGCCGAACGGAGCACAGTGTGGCGCGTCGAAGTCGAGTCAATGACTGAATTGTGTTAATATATACATATTCTTTATTGGACACTGGGGAATGCGATTTTCACCAAGAAATCTTAAACATCACTAACTCAACCATAGAATTACTACAATTAGCGGAATTCAGATCTATTCACGTAATATAAAATGTAAGTTAAAAATTGAGTGAACTGTTTTTCACTGCGGGATGTTTAGTCATGAAAAATTTAAATTTATGCATGAAACGGTAATATTTAAGTACGATAATTCATATACTACAACAGATTTAAAAATCAATTCAAGTATAACAGCAGGAATAGAATTTGCGGGTAAAGTATAGAGGATAAGTCTTGTTCGGGAGCTGCTTATACAGATCGTTTTGGATCATGGAGTAGCGTATATGTACCGGGGTTAATAAAAATAACATTATTAGAACACTATGCTGAAGGTAGTTTAAATAACGATAAGATAAGATTAAATTCAGGAACTGTATGTAAATTTTCTGATCAACACTGTACTGATATAGAAGCAAGATATACATTTTGGTCACTTCTTCCGAATATTGATTGTTTTGGAAATAAGTATTATATTTTATATCGCGGTTCAGTAACGAGAATATCAGCGCCGTATCAGAAAACGGTATATTCTATAACTAATAATGAAATATCATTTGCGTTAGCAGTTAAAAATAAAATACAATTTTGTAACAGAATAATAACAAAAACTGTACACCCTAGATTATTTATATATGAAAAAACCGATAATAATGCACTATTTGCTGTGTGTGAAATGATGTGAGGTTAAACAAAGTAATATTAAATTTTGATATTTTTACGTATATGAATTCAAAATTTGTATACGTAGAAAAATATTTCAGAGCACAGTCAAAAAAATTAATATTTAAACATGTTGACAGAAAAATGTGAATTACCACCACCTCTTTCACCAAACCCTCCATCTACCAAAAATTATGTTTATCAGAAACCTATGCAATCCAATTATCCAGAGGCTAAAGAAGTTTCACTTTTTTCACTAGAACTGTTATAAAAACATTTGCAGTAATAACGTCAGGATTTTAATCAAATAAGTCAGTGTTCCATTGTTTAATTTTCATGTCATTTACAAATCGAATAAAATAAGAAATAATTGTTGTTAGAATAATTGATTAAATATGTATTGCGACAATATAAGATTAAAAAAAAATTATAGCTATAATAATGATAAAATAATTAAGTCAATATGTACTTGTATTATGAATAGGAATCTCTTTAATAAAAATAGTATTATAATCATGTTACCTATATTGCTAGAATGAAAAATATGTTATTTTTTTTTTTTTTTTTATTTAACGTCGCTCTATTTATGCTCC